>CAJVPT010000059.1:0-47579 GCA_910592055.1 Acaulospora colombiana
TAGTATATATAGTATGTAATACATTTACCATGTATAAGTCATTATATGTACAACATTATTTCGAAGTAAATAAAAACCACAGTGCACTGCTTCCAAGTTCAATACTACTATAAGGCAGTACCACCTAAGCCTAGGTGGAACAGGAAGATCACATTTGTCTCATGATGATAATCACTGCCACCTTTGGCCAAGATCCCGTTCGATCACAGGATATCAAAAAGATCACAAAATGCTTTAGCCAGTTTTAGTACTAAAGTCACCTCATCACAAGATAGGTTCCATCAAGCTCCTGCAGATAGGTTGAAGATCTGCATATGCCGTAAAAAGAGGAAACTAGTGGAGCCTAGGCACATTAGTTAGAAGAGGGTCTCTACCAATATCGACATCCGTCCAAGACTCCACATGGTCACTCCATAGGCAGGCTGTAATAGGTCATATAAAAAAGGATTACTGGTGGGACAAGATGACTTCTAAGACTCTATGTGGGTATTCTATAGGCATACTGTAATAAGTACTATAAAAAGAATATTCGATGGGATGAGATATGAAAGGGGTTCTGTATTGCAGATCCAGGCCTATAGAAATGAGGGTTCTGAAAGGGTAATACAGATATAGGTAAAGTGGGGTAGTAGGGCTTCTTCTGGCAACAAGCCACGGGGGTGCCAAAGGTTACAATCGAGTTTATTGGCAACGGTGAATAGTCCGATGACTATAGGTTTAGCACTATAGATTGATTATAGAATCACTCTGTAATTATCAAGTTAAATACTGTATGTATACTGTTCATCAATGTCAATAAAACTGGGCTCTGTTATCCTTTCTAAAAAAAAAAAAAAAAAAAAAATACTCTTTCTACTAATTCTCTAACCATACACAAAAAAAAATATTTGCAAGAAGTTTTTATACTTCTTTGCTAATAAAGTCTTAATACTTTTCTTAAAATAACTTGAAGTGTAACTTCAAGAGTAATCCCTACCATTTTTCTTTTATTTACAAACATTTTTACTCAAAAACTTGACTTCTAGGATCAATAAATTCAAGTAACACCTTTGATACCAATGGCAAGAAAGTTTTCAAAGAAAGAAAAACTGGCTATAAAGTACCTAAAGGCCTATTTAACCTTTGAAGCAAGAAGTTTATAAAGGTTTTCTGTAGTAAAAAGATGTATTTTCTCTCTTTTTGATTGACTTGATTCTCTTAGAACTTTCACTTTCATGGTTTTCTAGAGAATTTTGTCTACCTCAGTTTGACCCTGAATTTTAAATAACACAAATCCTTATCAAAGATAATTGGTTGACATGAACACATTAATTTTTAAAATGTAGACAAGCTTCTATTGATCATATTCACATGTTTTAATGACATTATTTGTGATTGGAAAGAAGATTCCAGAAATGTTTGCTTTCTAAAGCTTAAGTCTCTTAATAAAAACTTTCATGACAACAAAAGACAAGTGATGGATAATATGTATTGCAAACTCCTATCTCTTACCTAAGTTTCTCAAGTAGTGATAAAGCTTTAATAAAAAAAACTAAGGTCTAAATACTTTCCTTGAAATATCACAATCTGATACTCACTTAAATAAAAGACCAGTTAATTTAACTCATCTGATGCTACAGGTGATGAAAAAAAAAGATTTCTTCTAAGGTTCAAGTGAAACAAGAAGACTATTCCAATCAGGCAGATCCCTTTTGAGAAGAGGTTGTTTTTATTTTTAGATTTTTTTGATGGGCCTTGAATTGTCTTCTTTCCTCAATCATTTTCCTTTTTTCTCTTTTTAACTTAGCAATTCATTGGTTTTTGGGCAATCAATAGTAACAAACTGTTGGCAATAATCTTGATAGATAGAAGTTATTATTAATCTATTAGAGGAGTATAATATTGTCCCCAAAATCTGACTTAGAGTACTTATATATAAAGACAAGTTGGTCACTTTGTGAAAGTCTATCAATTATTGTAGATTTACTTTAATTTTTCAATAAAGAAAAATATTTGTGACATGATTGCAGATTTTTTAAAAAAAAAACATATCGCAGCTAATTCTAGCTAGACTTATTATTATTTTTTGAGTAAATAAACCTAATTAAGGATTAAATGGTTAATACATAATCATTAACAATATAGTTAGACTAGTTAGTATTGAGTTTACAAATTATTATATTATATTAAGCTAGTTTTTTTTTATATATACCTGACAGGATTTATTATATTTTTTAATATTTTCAGATATTATTTGCTCAAACCTTGAAAAGGAATACCTTGTCTTCTTTATTATCATTTGTGATATTGGATTAGTCCTTATTGAATGATTTTATTTAAGCAGAATACTAACTTGGGATATCTTGAACTAGGAAAGTAGGAGTTCTGAAGTTTGTCAAGATAAGAAAGTCTTAAAGATGAATTAGACCAAAAACTTTTCTTCATGCAATTTTTTCAATAATATGATTATAGATTTTAGTCTCTAATTGATAAAAGATCAGAAGTTCTATTTTTATATAGTTTAACCTATTTGAAGCTTGTTCTGAATAATTGAATATAACTTTTATAGAATAATCAGTAAACCTAATTAAAAGATAATTTTTGATTTCAGCTCTTAAATGGTATTGAACTATAAATTTTGTGATTATGAACTAGGAGTACTACCACTGTGCTATTGATCAATAGGTAAAGATAGGTCTCTAAAAGAGGAGACAGAAACAAAAATCAAATATTTTTTATTAGCAAACATTAAAATTTTTAAATTAATAACTATAAAAAAACTATTCACAATTGTTTTTTATTATTCAAATTATTAATTTAATTTATAGTATTTCTTGACTTTTGTCCTTATTAAAGTGAAAAGTTATAAATTTTGTTCTCAAAAAGAGACATACTATAAATAATCTGCAAAATTTTATATGTTAAATACTTTAGGAGATCTATGTGTCGATAGTGCAATGATTAGTACTCCATAGGTCAGATCATAAGATCTGGTTTCAATTCCACTTCAACACAACAACAAATCGAGGAATTGAATCTGTTCATTGGCATAACTATAAACTAACTGATGTTTCCAAGATATAGCATCCAGTCTATATCTAGATTGTGATCAGATTGTGATCTAAATCAAATAGGATTATCACTGACACAACTGTGTTATCAGAAATGGTAGCAAGAAGAGTAGATCCTCAAACTGGTAGCATGCTTCTCAGAATCAAAACAAGACTCGTTCAGGGACAAAAAATGGCTTAATACAAAAACTCATATGCAAAAAGAACTCTTCCAGACTAAGCCAGTCCTGGTCCTTATGCATGTGGCTATGCCGTATTTCACAGACTTGACTATTGGGAGGCCTTGGTGGGAGGAGAAATCTGTGGACCACTCTGAAGGATCAAAAACCGGGATTCAGAATACTGAATACTCTTAAGAAAAAATTGTTCTAGGAATAATTAAGAAGGAATCATATGGACTTCCAGCTTGTGGCTAGCTGGTAGTAGTGGTACATAGCATTAGTTTAATATATATATGCTATCCATATAGATATGATTTACTATAACATATATGTATAACTACTTACTTGTAATAACACAACAGTTTTGATTAATAAAAATTACAAGTTAAGCTCGTGGTGCAAAATTTGCAAACAGCACAAAGAAACAAACAACCACTTCTTCTAATGTGGAACAACACAAACAAGACTTCAGAAAGAGTACATTTAAGCCCTAACAGAGGAAAGTGCAGCAAAAGCAGAAGGTAAACAGACAGAATCGATCCAAAACAAATGGAAAAGAACATCAATTATATAGAAATACAATGAAAACATCAAAGCATGGCATCAAGTGAAATGAAAGGATATAGTAAGAGGAGTTATAATACATGGCATGATTCAAGTAGCAGAATCTATAACAAAAGATAGAACTAGAGCACTAGATGCAATTAGAGAAGCATCACATAAATTCTGGCAAGTTAAGCGAGAAGCATGAAAACTCAGGTGTGATATCACAATCAACTGGGAAAACTCAAGTGCAGGAAGGAACAGATTAAACATAACACAGCCAAGTAACAGAACACACCACAGAGCCAAGACTTACCAACAACACAAGACATCAAATTCTTCGAGTCAGACCTAAAGCCTGAAAGAGACCAAATAGATTCTGGAAAACATCTTAAGGATAGGTTTAAGAAACTGTACATAGAACTAACAAACATTATAACAGAGAATACTCTAAACAATAGCTACTTTTCTTTTTTTTTTTTTCAATTAATATTAGTGCTAGTGGAGTCTTGATATGCTAGCACCCATTAAGGTGGACTGCAGCAAGTCATAGAGTTTCTAATAATAGAATACTGAGTCATAGTATTTTTTTCTTTTCATAAATATATAGACTCACAATTAAATTTACGCACATAAGCCTATATTAATGAATAAATAAAAACTCAATAGCAGGGCTTCGCCAGTTTAAAAAAAAAAATATGTTAAATACTTTATGAACTTAGTATTATACATAGGTTCCATATAATATATTATTTTTTACATTTATTAATTTATTTATATATAGTTCAAAAAAAACTCTTTCCTGAAAAATTTCAAAATGAAAAAAATTTCCTTATTAGACAATTATATAAAAACCAACTTGTCCCCGCTACTAAGTAGCCACAGTGAGGAAAATATGGTCACCTCACGAGAAATCAGAAGTGCCACCAAGCAAACAACATTAGATTACAATGAGAACAGACTATCAAGAAACAACGGAAGAATTATAAAACCCAAAGCAACAATCCCAATAGCACAGTTCAGACACACCCTGCTCGGTACGAGATCTGTGACCCAGAAGAAAATACCAGAATGAGTAGTGGAGAAAGAAAAGGAGAAGGTAGTAACAATCGAAGTGGACTATAAGATGGAAACTGAGAGGATAGTAAAAATCGAATCGAACTGCGAGATGGAAACTGAGGTTCCAATCCAAATAACAGAACTGGCAAAAGAAATGGAGCAAACAAGATCATCGACCCTCATTACCACTACCATTATCAACAATCCAAATTCTCCTGGACAACAAGCTCAGAACTCATCCCTAAACATTATGGAATAGACAGCCTTCAGTTATAAGAAAGAAAGTCAAGGGAATGAGCAAGGACTAACTAGAGACATGACATAATCACAAGCTAAGAGACCTGAAAAGGCCTTTATCGACCCAGACCTAGTATTAGGGCAGTCACAGGCAGAAAAAATCAACTTAATCAAACAAAAAATGATGGGACTGCACTCCCTGAAACATGTATACTTTGAATATCCAACTGGTTATCCCAAGATCGCAGCCATTTTTGACGATCAGAAAGATCTTTACAAGGCATGTGAGATCAACATCACAGACAATGAAATAATCAAATTCAGAAGGATCAACCATCCGGAATCACACAAAAGCAAGTCCCGAACCATCAGGATATGGAACATCCCACAACATTTCATCAAGACAGATTTAGCAGAGTTCTTTGACAACCAAATCAGCATCGACTATGTCACTCTACAAAGAGCAGGCCTCTTCCAATCAGCTAATATCACATTTACAAACATATCAGACTACTTAGAAATTAGCCGGGAATGGGCAATTGGATGTGGATATCACTTATGCAGGATATTCCCCTTCTATAGGACACATGAAATTAAACAAGAAAGAGAATGCTTCAGCGCAGCTCTCACCTAGCTACCCCCCAATACTGCAGCATCTGATCTGGCTGTAATCATCACTAGCACAAAAGCAAAATCATGTTACATCCCTCGCAACAACAACAATTAGGCCAAGAGACTCGCAATCTTTATATATAAGACATAGGAAGACCTTTCCATAGCAAAGACAACTGCACCTATGATTGGAGAGGCACAAACACAATGGGTCGATCGTGAAACCAGACTGTGCCCTATCTGCAGTTCATCAGAACACAATCTTCCCCGGTGCCCAGAAAGATCAGAAGTGCCACCATCAAGACAATTCACTAACCGCTCCAACAACCCAAGGATCCCAGCAGGAAATGGATTCGGCATCCCACCAAATCACAGATACAAAGAAGTCAAGTACAATAATAATCCTAGAAGCTATACAAATATCATTAAATACGAAAGTAACACAAGCAACCGACTGGCAAAAAGAGATTTATATGAACTATTCCTCTCTCTGCAAAGAGAAATCCAAGATATAAATGCCTCTCTTAAAGATCTAGATGAAAGGGTAGATGCCTTAGAACAGGAATGGGTCAATAGATATCCTGAAAGCGTCAATGAACTCATGGAAGAATTGGAGGAGACACCAACAACAGACAAATCCATTTCAGAAACAACCTCAAACACAAGCATACAAGATATCAGAGCATCACAGAAAGCATACCAAAAACAGCTTAACAAAATGAGTTCCACAATGGAGGAAGCAATCAACCTATTCAAACTATCACAATCGGCAAGTTCAGCAGAACACAACACATCACAATAATATGACAGAACAAACACTTGGAACATTTTCAAGGGAGATAGATAAAATAGGTAACAATAAACCTAACTCAACACTAAAACATCTAATGGAACAAACTACTTCAACAAACACAACAGATATGAATAATAACAAAGTCAACAATTGGAAGATTGGTACAATAAATGTCAGGGGAATAAATGAAGAAAACAAACAAATATCACTCACAACATATGCGAAGAAAGAACATTATGATATAATAGGAATCACAGAAACATGTTTACCATATCACCACAGATAGACAAAGGAAACAGAAAAATAAGCAGTCTGGACAACGAGAGAAACAAGGTACAAAACTGGCACAGGAGTTGGAATCATCATTAAAAAAGAATGGGTGATATATATTTATAAATCAAGAACTTGACAAGACAGGGGTATATACATTGATATGGCCTTCAAGGTCAAGATCAGATATAGAATAATATTGATCTACAGTTCTGCTAATCGTACAAAAACAAAAGACAAATACAGCTTGATCAAGTGATTGGAACAAATTATCCAGGAGGCAACCAATAAAAATTTCTTTATAATAGTACTAGGGAATTTCAATGAGATAGTAAACAGTGAGCTAGACAGAACTATCGATAAAAAGAAGCCAGGCTCTCACAACAGAGAACTAGTCAATACGCTTATAATCTTTGACTTAACAGATACATATAGACACTTAAATCCACACACAAGAAGCTTTATATACAACAAGAGCAAGAGTGGTTACAGTAGCAGACTGGACTATATATGGGTATCAAGACCATTGATTCAATACATAGAAGAAGTGATGCATATATCACTAACCACAACTATAGCCACAGATCACAAAATGGTCACAATGATAGCAAGCATTCTACACCAATACTGAAACAAGGTGGCGAACAGAAAAAATAACAATACAAAACAAATAAATTACAAAAACTTATCCAACAAACAATAGAATAACTTTAAGGAAGCTGTGGAAGAAAAGGTCCAAAAAACCCTATCATACAGCTATCTTCACCTAGAAGAACTTTGGAACCAATTCAAAAACATACTTCTGCAGGCCAATAAGAAACACCTAAAAAAATGAAGGAAGAGTAGGAACATTAAAACAATTCATGAGTTCAGATACAAGAACATGATGAAACTCCCACTCCTGATGGGGAAAATGTATAGAACATATAAAAGATATCTAAACAACAAATCACTAGACAGGGAAATGAAAAAAACGATAGCAGGGATGGTAAACACCATTAACAAAAAGGAAGGAAGAATTGACAATGCACCATCCAACCAACACATCAACCCCAGTAGAAGAGTTCAACAGTACCAATGGCTAAAGGAACTATAGGAGCTTTGGAAGACAGAAAACAGGATAGCCCAACAAGAGATCAGAAGGAAAAAAACAAAAATAATCAATGATAGAATCGAAAAGTGCTTCAAATTCCTACAAGAACAATCAAAAAAGATGATAGACAGCATACTGGATAGGCTACATAAGAGGTTATATACAAGCAGATTAGTAAAACATACCATAGCAGGCAAGACCATAATCGTCACAGATCCAAATTAAATCAAAACCAAAGTCAAGAACCATTTCAAGAAATGGACATGGCACCGGAAAACTGCAAACCTGCAAAGCTATCAAACTGGATTAATAGATATGCACCAATCGAACATATAAATCCAGACTGGTATAGCCAGTGCACAGACAAGATCAAGACTCAAGAAGTTAGAGAAGCAATCAAGGCCAAAAACAAGCATAGTGCATCAGGACCTATCAAAATACCATACATCTTATTGAAGAATCTGGGTCCCAAGGAAATTCAGCTATTAGAGTCGATATACAACCGAATCCTAGAAATAGGGAAAGTTCCCAAGGAATGGAAACAAGGAGAAATCTATCCCATTCCAAAACCCAAAGACTGGATAGGAGATATTAACATTATGCAACCGATCACCCTCCTGAAAACAATGAGGAAGGTCTTCATGTTTATTATCATAACAGAATAGCAAGGACACTGAACCAACACCATATAACATCAAAAAGCAACTAGGCAGGGCTTCCAGGCAGTAGTATACAACAGCCAATACACATAATAAACAATCTCTCAGAAGAAGCTAGAGAAGCAGGAAAGGAGATATGGATTTTCAGCCAAGACATAAGCAAAACATATGATTCAATAAACAAAGATATAATGATACTGGCACTCAAGCGTATTAAGCTCCCCGAAGGAATAATAAGCATAATAAAAAATACCTTAACAGACAAATATAACAGAATCATTACAGCGCATGGATACAAGGTTCAGGATGGGATTAACCAAGGAGACACTATATCCCCATTGCTATGGCGGATCCATTATGATGCCTTAATACAGGAAATTGAAGACAGGAAAATGTGATACAAAATAGAAGTGACATGTTAACCTTGCAACAGACAACAACTTCAGGACACCCCAACATGCCAGATTACAAATGGTCTCAGCAATAGCATATATAGATGATACAACCTGGTATGTTCCAAACAGATCTAAAATGCAAAGTATCCTTAACATAGTATCGGAGTTTCTTCAAATCAATGACATACAAGCCAATGGAGACAAATCTTCACTAATATGCATCAATGCAAGTAAAGTGGACTGGGAACAAGGAGTCATACTGGCTGGGACTATGGTTATATCCTTGAGAAAAAATGAGACAACAAACATATTGGAAGTTTGAATATCAGAAGATAGGAAAAAACAGCATCAGAAACAACTCATCCAAGAAAAGATTGACAACACAGTCAACCTCATCAAATGGAAGAAAATAACAGACAAGCAGGCACGTTACATAATAAACCAGGTCTTATATCTAGCAGTCAAGTACCTCCTCAATGACATGATCCTTTCAGAACAAGAATGTAACTGACTAAACAGCAAGATAGTTAAAACCTTTAAACACAAAATCAACTTGCCAAGGATAGCCCCCAACACCATCATCCACACAGACTTTGGATACAGACTTTTCAACCTGTGGAACAGACAGGTCCTGCTACATGGAAACAACTGGTTCAAAAGAATCAATGGCTTCGAAACATGCAGCAAAATAGCATGAATCAGACTACAACAACTCTAAAACCAGTATTGGTCAAATACATTTATCTTAGAAGACAAATATCCCTTTTGGATAAAAAAATAACAGAACCTCACAAACGATATTCTCAACATGCTCAAGGTACATGGTATCACATTTGAGACAACAGAATACACGACCCTATGCATCACCCCTCAATGAGGGAAGACAGTGATCAAAGACATGATATCAGAAGAATGGTATAACCAAAACAGACCAGTGTTAAAGAAAAGAGACATCCTTTTTAAGGAACAGCTTATGAATGATGAACTATCAAGATCCTTCATATGGCAGCAACTCAGAACACACAAAGGCAGACAGGAAAGGACTCCAAGATGGTTTCAAGACCTACGACAAATTATATGCATAGACCCAAATTTGAACTCATACACAAATTTATCAGATTTCCTTCCAGCAACACAAACAAAAACTTCCGAAATAACACCCTAGTGCTTCCATCTCAATCACCGACAACTATCAAATGGATAGCTATAGAATCAGATGGAGAAATCACAATATATATGAAAAAGAGAATGGTAGACTCAAACAAGATAATAGCCAACCACATGACATTACTCCCATCAATGTTACCCCTCTTCAAGTGTAAAGGATGCCGAAAAAACAACCAGTAATTAAGGAACCAATATAAAAAACAAGGCCAATGCATAGCAGAACTGATCAGGGCAAGAACTATTAATATAACTGTAGATCACAGCTCCAAATCGAATGATCCCAACCAAGACCCAACAACAGAATGACAGGGTACACTGAATAGGTTACGCTTCACCCCTAAAGGAATCAAAAAAGCACTGCAAGAAAGGAAAACAGTACTAACAACTCTAGGGAGGACACCACAAATCCACGTAGATTCACTTTCAGAAACAATACACTTAATATACAGTAGACTAGTCAAACATCCAAATCTCATAGACCAGCTTACAGCCATCACAATAGAGATCAGTGAACTCAACAATCTAAGGCTATATACAGATAGCTTCTTTACCAGACACCCAGAAAGAAATAGAATGGGTTTAGGTTAGATCATAACCACAGAAGATGAAAAACAAGTAGCAGAATTCCAGGTAGAAATATATGAAACCTCCTTATCCACAAGAGCAGAACTAATGGCTATACTAACAGCAATAAGCACCATCACTCCCAACAAAATAATCACCATCCTCACAGACAGCCAGGTAGCATTTAACATGCTAAGAGCATTCACAATCAGAAAGAGACACACAAGGAAAACAAACCAGTCAAACCAAATTCTTAGTAGCACTATCATAGATCTTATCCAAACCAAAAGACTAATAGTTAATGGGACAAAAGTCAAGAGTCACTTAGGCATCTCAGGTAATGAGAAAGCAGACCGGTTGGTAGTCACAAGCATCACAGACAAACCCAAACATACTATAACAGTTAACACATGAATGGTAACAACTACTAACATCTTAACTAGATGGAACCAAAAACAATATGACATCGCAATTAAGCCCCTAACAAGGCAAATCCTCAAGAACAAATGGATAAGTAAATAGTGAACACTGCATAGGAACCAGGACTGGCTGAACCAAAAGAAATTCAGGAAAATCCACTGGCCATTAATATTTGAGCTCCTAATGACAACCAAAATTACAACAACAACAACTAATATGAGAGATCATATAGACCATTCTTTTAGAATTAAAACTTAGATGGGAGAACTACCTACTATGGACAAAATAAACAAAAGATGCCCTGATATATATTTGAATAACAAGTGTAAGATCTGTAAACAGAACAATAAAACAAATTATTATATCTTCCAATGTGGCACAACACAAACAAAACTTTAGGAAGATTACCTACAGGCCCTAACAGAGGAAAGTGCAGCAAGAGCTGAAGGCGAACAGACAGAACCGATTCAAAGCAAATGGAAAAGAACCTCAATAACCCAGGAGTACAATAAAAACATCCAAGCATGGCATCAAGTGGAATGGAAGGACATCGTTAGGGGAGTCATAACACATGGCATGATCCAAGTAGCAGAATCTATAACCAAAGACAGAAGCAGAGCACTAGACACAATCAGAGAAGCAATACACAAATTCTGGCAAGCCAAGCGAGAAGCATGGAAATGGAGATGTGACATTTACAATCAGTTTGGAAAAAAGCCAAAACATAGGGAAAAAACTCAAGCATAGGAAGGGACAGGCCAAACAAAACACAGCCAACAATCAAATAATACCACAAAACCCAGACTCATTAACCACACAAGCCATTAAATCCTTAGAGTCAGATCCAGAACCTAAACAAGTTCAAATAGATCTAAACCAATACCTCAAGGACAGGTTTGAGCAATTATACATAGAACTTATAAACATTATAACAGAGAACACCCTTAACAACAGTTACTTCCCTTTCTTTTTTTTTTCAATCAATATTAGTGCTAGTAGAGTCTTGACACACTAGCACCCACCAAGGTGAACTGCAGCAAGTCACAGGATTTCTAGTAATAAAATACTGAGTCATAGTGTTTTTTTCCTTTCGTAAATGTATAGACTCGCAATTAAATTTATGTATATAAGTCTGTATTAATGAATAAATAAAAACTCAATGGCAGGACTTTGCCGGTTAAAAAAAAAATTTTTTATTTATATATAGTTATAAAAATTAGTCATAAAAATATAATTATCACCTTATCAACTAAAAAAATTAAATAATGCTTACAAAAATCAATAAATAGAAACTTAAAATTTATTTTAGATATAAAAAAATTTAATAGAATACAACATTTAATATTGTTGCACATATTATATAGCTAACAATAAGTTTATCTCTTATTATTTAATAATTATTATTAAATTTTTTTCTAACCACTTGAGGTGCAACAATCTCGACAATAGAAAAATGGCTTCCAACACTAGAAACCTCAAGGTTTTGCAGCTAGAATAACAAAGAATAGAAAGACATCAAAGAACAGAAAAAAGGAGCAAGAAAATTGTCTCCCTTCGTAACAAACCCTATATCAAGAAGCCCACCAATACATAGATCAAAACACCAACAACTTCGGCAGCAGGACCTAATCATGATAGCAAGGAAACAGACTCTCAGGAAAACTTAATGGACACAACTACTGGCATAGCAAACATAGACATAGAGACTGAAACCCATTGGGTAGAATGAACATGGAGCAAACAAATAAAAGAAATGAAAAATGACAGCAGAACCCTTCCAGCTAAATATATACTTCAGGTAGAAGGGGAGTCAAACCAGGAATACACTTAAAAAGAAATAAGCATTTCATCAGGAGTATGAAACATTGCAATATAGGACAACCTGGTTACTGAAATAAATGAGAAGGAGCTCTGGACACTAGTAGACTGGAAAAACAAAGTGACTCGCCCCACCAACAAGCCTAGATCGAGAACACCAGTTAACCCAAAAGTTAAATATGGAAGAGAGAGATTCAAAGTGGGAATCGACGTCAATGTCACACTAGGCCCAAACAACAATGCAAAGATTCTCTACTTAACTAAAGTCCTCAACTCCTTCCCAGGTCTTATTGCAATTCGTAGCGAACACAACAAGGAAGGCACCTGAATCGTCATGATTTTTGGGGATCAACAAGTAGCAGATGATATAACTAGAATGGAGTTACCAAATCTGGTGACAATAAGCTCACACTCATGTAAATAAGTAGACAAATAATTGAAAAGGGTAAATCCATAGTAGTCAGGGACATATCCCTGAACACAAGACTCATGGAGGTTAGGCAGCACTTTGCCAGATTCGGCAACATATCAGGAATAAGTATGAGAACACAGAATCTGCAACAGTGTGCCACTATCACTTTCAAAGAAGAGACAGTCAAGGAGGAACTAGTTAAGTGATATAGCATTCTCATTAAAGGGAATGCAGTCAGAATAAATGATTCCAACTGGTCCATGGACCAGATGAGGGAATGATACAGCATAGCAGCCAAACTGGTTAACTTGCCACCGTTTACCACAGCATAGGACCTGAGACAGGCTCTAAGTGAGATGAAGGCATGCATATGCTATATACCTTGCATATGCTTAACAAGGTATTGATCCAAGAAATTTGCAGTGGTAAGTTTTGAAACAAGAAAAGATCTTCTCATAGCTAAGGATTTAATCTTCACTCTAGGTAAAACTATCATCTCTATGACCCCCATCAACACACCACTATGCTCCATCTGTGATGTGACAACACATTTTGCCAGAGACTGCCCTATCAAAGAATGGAGGAAACAATAGAGGGATTTCAACTATACTCAAATTGAAAAGTATGAACAAATTTATAGCAAATTCAAACCAGCTAGAATGGGCAAACTTGGAACAGACTCCTCCCTAAACAACAAGAGAAGCATTAAACTAGCATCATATGTAGCAGCGGCAAGAGCAACCAGCAAACAACAGAACAGGGCAAACCAGGAACAAACTCAGCACAGGTAGCAGAAACAGCCTCTTCATTAACAAGGGCATACACAGCAAACTTCCAGACATTTACAAAATCATGGCAATGCTTATATCGATATAGAAAGAGGTTGCAAGCCTCAAGGAAATGGTAATAGACCTGGATGAAAGAGTCACAACTTGGAAGCATACAACCAGAAATACTATGAAGAGATGGAACAAGACTCAAACAATGGTGAAAAAGAGCTGGATGCATCATGAAGAAACAGTGTCAGTGGTTTGGAAGTTTCTTTTCAAACCTAGGAAACAGCAAACATCTGTGAAAGACAGCAACAGATCAACAAAACAATGGAGGACATACAAGTAAACATGCAAAGAGCACTTGAGACCATAGACTCCCTGACAGACAACCATCATCAAAATCAATAACAATCTTATATTTAATAAATCCAACAATCAAGAAATTTTCACAGACAATACTCAGAACATTTAAACAAACAGTACAGAAATATCAAATCCAATAGACATGAGCTTTATAGTACAGATTACAACCTTGAATACAAGAGGCCTTAACAAAGAAATGAACAGAACATCTTGGATAGATTTATAGTAAAAAATGAATTGGGATATTATTATTAGTACTGAAACAAATGGAAAAGACTGTACATCAAAATATTGGAAAATGAAAGAGTACGAGTACCAATGGACCAATTCAGATCAAAAGCAAGGCACAGGTGTGGGGGTCCTTAGATCCAAACTGGCAAAAAGAATAGTGAACAAGGAAACCATAGAAGGAAGGGCAATCATACTGGATCTGGCATTTCCACAAAAGAAATATTTAAGAATTATAGATTTATATTTACCAGTGAAGCATTCGGATAGACTGTACTTTGAAAAGAAGATAACAAGGTGACTTAACTTGAGCTACAAAGCAAACTGGGAGACCATAGTGGCAGAAGACCTGAATGATATAAGTATGCCTAGCATGGACAGATTATCAAGCAAACATTATCACTTCAAGAACAAGTTGTCATTAAACAGCATCCTAATCAAAGACCTCAAGAACCAAGACATATTAAACATATTCCGATTAGCGAATCCACAAAAAAGAGAATACACATGGAAAGTTGAAACAGAAATGGCAAGCAAGATTGATTAGATATGGATAATGCAAAATGGATACATGAAACTCCTCTCTGAAAATCAAGAACGAGTATAAACAGATGTATGAAAGTGACTATGGAATCGCAATCGCTAAAATATATGTGTTCTTTTTCCTTTTTAGAAAGAAAAGAAACATTCAAAAAGTATCCAATGCCTAGTACAATTGGTCAGGCATAGATCCAGCACAATGGGAGAAGTGGACCAGACACATAGAAGAGGAGATGGAGGCCTGTAAAAGGCTATCTGAGCTCGGAATGGATAGTGCCGAGCTATGGTGCAGCCTAAGAGAGATAATTCTCAAGGCAACAAGTTTACATATACTGAAGTTCAAGAAGATGCAAGTCAAGACATGGAATAGACAAGAAATGCATATGAGGGCCATATCGACCAAGTTGATTGGACTCTGTCAACTCAAGAAACTCCTGGCAGAAGTGGTGAACAAAAATTCTGGAACTGAAGTAAGGGAAAGAATTACAAACCTGGCATGGAACAATGGACTTGAGCTTCCAGAAGAGCTAGAGAGCCCAGGGGACTTTGAAGCAGTCAGAGTCAGGATAATTGAGGAAGTCAAAAATATCAAACTCAACTTACACAGACAACAGTATAAAGAAAACAGTGCAAGGATAAAAAAGGTCCTCAGTAATTGTTTTAATTGGTTTGCTATAGACAAGAAAAGAATAATAGACAGCTTTCTCAAAAGGGAGAGATGGAAGATCAAACTAGACAAGTTAATAGTAAAGGCTGACAAACCAAACATCATCCTAGATGAGGAAGAAATCAGGACACGAGTATGGAGCCACTTTGAAAAATGGATTAAGAGACCCACCCTGATTGATTCTCTACAGAAATGGCAAAAGAAATATAAACTTCTACAATGAATTGATACAGGTTGGTACGAAGAAGTCACTAAAGACTTCTCGATGCTAGAAATAATCAATATTATATCCAAAGTGAGCAAAACATCAGCACTTGATCCCTCACAAATCTCATATATAGCATTACATCATTTTGCCCCAAAGGCAATTAGGAGCCTGAAGGTAATTTTTAACAAAATCCTTCAAAAAGAACAAATACCTGCTGAATGGAAAAAAAGGAACTATATATTCAATTCCGAAGACATATGATTGGAGCAATGACCTTAGCAAAGTTAGGCCTATTATTCTTCTGGAATTAGTCAAGAAAATCTTTACCAAAGGATAGGTTAATAGGCTGTCCAACATACTAACAATGCATGAAACACTGTCAGAATACAACTGGGTATTACTACCAGGAACGAGCACTATGGAACCTATTTTCGCAATCAACTCAATTATCGAAAATGCGAGAGAGAACAACAAAGAAATATGGATTCTCTTTCAAGATATGAGTAAAACATATGACAATATAGACCTGCATATTCTGATGAAAGCTATGCGAAGGATTAAGCTTCCAGAGTTTTACATCAATATCATCATGGAAGGTTTTAACGACTAGAAAAATATAGTGATTACAGAGGTATAGAATCACTGACCCATACATAGTCAGAAATGGAATCGACCAAGATGATACTATATTACCACTCTTTAGTAAATATACTATGACCCACTGATCTGCAAAATTAGCAGGATGCATAGATACAAAAGCATCAACAGAAATTATAAAAGAACACAACTTACCACCTATCACAGTATTAATAATACATTAGTTATGGTATACATGAATAATATAGCATGGATCACTGGAAACCGCAACCAGTTAAAAGTCATCATTAACATGGCTAGCTCCTTCTATAACTTCACTCAAGTTAAAATAAATCTGAGCAAGTCAGAGCTTATTGTAATTAACAATAAATGGGAAACCAAAACAACCTTTGAGCAAAACATGATCAGAGAATCCACTAGTGCAGTTCAATACCTGGAAGTTTGGTTTGATCGAGATGACAAAAAGAAGCATCAAGCAAACTTGCTCTATTAGACAACTTTGAACCTTGCAAACTAGTTGCTCTAAAAAGGAGTATTAGACAAACAAACCCAATATCTAGTCAACTACATAATTCTATCCAAATTAGAATACTTGATACAAGACTTTTGCCTAATAGAGACCAAAACTGACCTCATAAATAGAAAACTGAGAAGGATAATCAAACACAAAACTGGTTTTTCTATCTCAGCTCCAAACTCAATCTTTTATAGCAACCTAGGTTACAATATGTTTAGCCTTAAAAACCACATGCTTCAAAAGCACTTGAACATCATTGAGATACTTCACAAGGTAGCTAATCATACCGGTAGATTATGCAGAGAAAGAATAATGAACCTTCAATGGGCAACCTAGTCAGAAACAAGTATTCTGGAGGCATGCCCGAAGGTCCATACAATAGGTAAAAATTTTATACAAGATGTGCTCATTCGTGCATAGAAGCTAGGTCTGTCCTTTAGAAATAGATGGTACAAAAAGGTGGTGACAAAGAATGAGTTGATATCAATAGAAGATTATATAGGAGGAAAATGGTATGACAAATATAGAGACAAACTTAGAGCTAGCAACCTTATATAGATCAAACAGTTTATTAACTACAATAAGATCAAAACAATAAGTTGGGTTTAGATATGTTATATAAGCCATTGAAATACACAAGGGAAGCAGCTTCATTTCTATGAAGAGATTATCAACAAAATAACCATAGAAACAATCAATCCAGACTTTGTGACAAGACTGACAAATCTCTATCCAAGGGTTAATCCCTTTCCCAATATGGTCTGGACAGAAAGATAGAGTAGCAGATTCCTGAAGAAGCGCAAGTTAATTTGGATTGCTGTCGAAGGAGACGCAGGGGAGAAAGAAATACTCATAGGGAGACTAAGGAAAAAGGACGTGAATATTATGACTGCTAGACATTACACCTGATAGTTACATTTATCTTACATGATACCATGCGTCGGATGCAACATGAACAGATCAACTACCAATGACACATGTATCATATAAATGGCAAACAAAGACATGATCGCAATTTCAGAAAAGAGTAGACAAGGTATCACAAATCAATGCAGAAGCAAAATAATCGAGCTTCTAGCGTCATCACAAAGTATCAAAACCAAGCTAAACTACCAGAAAAGTTACAAATCTTGGGACTTTGAAAACATCATATTTCCAGTCACGTCTATATAAAGGGTTGGACTAAGTGGATCGGGAATAAGACAACCAAAGCAAGAATTAGTCAACTTTAACAGAATACAAAAGAATGGCAAAGAGTTAGAGTCACAATGGATGTAAGTAGCTACAATCAATTTCATACCATCGCCTTCTAGATTGAAAACCTTAAATCAGGAGAGAAAACTGAAATTGCATCTTTCAAGATTCTATGAAAAACATCCCCAACTGAGGCTGAGCTTAATACAGTCATAGTAACTTTCATATCCCTTCCACATGAAACAGAGGCAACTTTAAACATAGATAGTCAGATAGTAGTCACAGCACTGGAAGTCAACAGAAACAAGAGCAAAATAGTGAAACTCACTGAATATACGAAAGATCTTGTGAGGCTAAAGAACATCAAGATCAAAGTTGAAAAGATCCGAAGGAATAGCAATTGGACCCTCATCAAAGTTGATGGCAAGGCCAAGTGAACAAGATCTAAATGGCAAATCACACATCTTGACATAATACCACTCAATAGAAAAGAGCTAGTGTTAGCATATAAGAATGGGTTTACCAGCTTCAATGTTAGAGAAGTAGTTCGTAACCATTTAAGGAATGAACAAATTATAGATTGGTATAGTTTAGAGAGGAATCAGAACCTTATGCTACTCAACAATGAGATCGATTAGGAAGTAATGGTGGACTACCTATGTTATAAAAGGATAACTGTAGGACTGACAGACATTGAGAATTATCAACGTAGGGCTTTCAAATTGAAGTCCTGGGCACAGAAGTTACCAACTATGGCTAAACTACATGCTAGAAGAAGGGACTTATACAGATCCAGTAGATGTGTCAGATTCAATGTGGCCACCGAGGATCAAACACATGTCTTTATATGCAAAGAGAATAAACTTGACTTTAATCTGTGTATACTAGAGGTCATATCAAATTATCTTCAAAGCAGGAAGAAATGAAGCAAACCATGGGTCCAGAGATGGATCAAGAAGGCTAAACGTAATGTACAAAACATCTGAATTAACATCATATCTAGGTGCCTAATCCTCAAGGACATCGCAAATTTGGTTTATGAATGGGCCAGAATTTTTAAGAAAAAGAAAGCCAAGCATACTCTTTTAGGGTACTTGGAAAAAATGCAAAACCTCATAAGGGAAATCTGGCTACAGAGATATGAGACAACTGGAGAATGGGAAAGATCTCAAGGGATTACTAAAGTGAAAGAGAGAGCGAGAAACAAATAGAGCCAGAACATGCAAAAAAATTGACTAGAGAAATCAACAAATGAGATTGGTTTGGACTAGAAGAAAACCAAAACTTTTAAATTCCTTTTCTCATGAAAATCCAAGAAAAATGGTACTAACTTAGCTTAGACAGGTCAGTTTTCTAAAAGGAAGGCAACAAGCCACAGAGGTTCGTTTGGAGATCTGATCCAGAAAGTATCTTTTATAGTAATTCACATATATGTTAGTATAGTCTAATTTCTAGTTAGCTTTGAAATAGATAGCACAATATAATATCTGAGTAAAAGCTAAATAAAGATCAACTGGGGGTTGAGCTACAAAAAAAAAAAAAAAAAATTATTTAATAATTATTTAAACAATTTATTGTATATTTATAGGCAATTGAATACTTTATTTTTTTTTTTAATTCTTTGTAAGACTAGCTATATATACTTTATTAATCAATTGTAAATTTTATATTATAATATAAATTGCTAAAGCTAAAAACTTTAACTAGTCCATACATCTTTATAATTACTATTCTAAATATAATCCTGGAAGTAATTTATTATTCTATTAAGAGTTTATATAAAAATCCTTTCAACTTCTAATATCATTTCCTATGGGTTATTATTGCAAATCACTCTTTTAAGTTCTGATAGAATTTAAACCCCAACAATTTTATTACAAACCTAACCTTATTTGATAAAATATTCTTTAAGTCTTGATATTCTAGTCTTTTTTCTTTAATAATAGAACTCTTTTTGTGGATAATATAGTTTTATAATTTTGAGAGCTAAGAGATTTTTTTATTTTATTATTACTCTATATTCCTTGTATTCTTTACTATTCTATTATCTTTTTATATTTTACATTTCAACTTTCTTGCAAAATTGATTATATACTATACTCTACATCTTCTTTATCTATTTTCTTGCTTTTTTTTCAACTCTTTTATTATAGTATTTTAGATTAACAATTCAAAAATCAGTTTACTTTTTATTAATTTTATACAAAAACTTAATAAGTCCTGACTTGTTATTAAATTTTATTCTATAAGTCTAGATATCTACTTGTCAACTTCTTTTATTTCTTCTCTATTATTCATTATTAGTTTTGTATTTTTCTCTACAGCTTTCTTTTTTTTTTCTTGCAAGAGTTCTCTAATGTTTTTAAAAACTTTTTTAAAACCTTTATTCTATATTTCTTTCATCTGCTTTTTATAAACTAGATATTTTAACAAGTAATTGATTATCTATTCTTTATAAAAATTATATGTACAGTATATATTTTTTACTTGATTATATAGATTTGACCTTCTAATTGTCAACTTACTTAGTATTTATAGTTTATTATTTATCAACTAATAAGAAAACTTTTTATTATAAATCTTTAAAAGATACAGTATATCCCATATATGTATATTTATTCCTATACTATATCTTATATATAATCTTATTATTCTTTGATTTGATAGTTCTATTTTTTTTTAATTCTATTTTATATTATCTATTGACATACTAAAGTCTTATTATTTATTTTCTTAATAAATTATTTTATAGAATTATCTAATTTTTTGCTTTGTCATTTAATTTCAATAGGAATCTTATATACAATATATAACAAACTTTTTGGAATTCTTTATTTATTCATTTTTTTTTTTTTTTTTTTTTTTTTTTTTTTTTAAAACACTTACTAGTCAGTTTATTTGATTATAAAGTTCAGGTACAGGAGAGATACAAGCAATTTGTAAGACTATATACCCTACACTATTACAAATAACAGTTTGCCATATGGCCCACTTTGACTAATATTTTATACAACTCGAGCTAACCTAGTGTACACGAAGTTCCACTAGTATATTATGTTAACAAAAGAGGTAGAAGCAATTTGGAGAATAAAAGGATCATAAGGTCTATATATGAAGCTATGTTTCAATGCAATGTTAGAATTTCAAAAATCTCCTATAAAAAAAATTACTGAGAGAAATTTTAATCCTAGAATAGAAGTCCTAATCAGTGTGTTGTGTATAATTGGTATAAGAAATGATTGGTGGACTTCAGAGTGGATTTGCTTCAATAGAAATGGTGATTCATATACTTTTCATTATTTTGCAGCTCATACAAGGGAAGAAGCTGTCACTTAGTTCACAAATACCTTACTAGAAATCACATGGGAAAAATACGGTGAGACCTGCTTCTTCTTTTATATTCTCTGGGATTATGCCAAGTTCATTGGTTTCTAATTGTGATGAGGTCTTTTATTTTAGGTCAAGGTACACCATTCGCCTTTAACTAGGATCCTCAGTGGTATGGAGAACTCTAATCATGTCACTTGGTGAAATTACTCTCCAGTTGGTTTCCAACTATATCCATAAGTTAATTACTGATGCTAGGTAGGAAGGGGGAATTCTTTAGGTCATTCATATATCTAGTCGCTTTTGTATAGGGTAAAGGAAGGAAGCTCAACTATGGTGTGGTCACTACTCTATTTGATATTACTATCTATCAGAGGTGAGGGATTCAATCTTCATGGGAAGAAGAGGTCGGGAAAGGGGATGGATATAGCTCTGTAGATTGATCCACTGTATCATGTAGGGTCTTATGATAAAGTAGAGAAATATATGCTAGGCCTTCATATCCTAAGAGCTGAGCTAATTGAAAGATAATGACTGATTAGTTTCTTTGACTCTTCCATGGAACATCCACTGATGTAGAAGATGACAGTGTCTATTATCTACCTGCACCACAGACATATGACTTATAGTAGACCTCAGGTTCTTATGGAGCTGAGGAAATGCATTCAGACATATAAGGTAACCAATAGGTACTTGTTTACATTCTTTTACTAACGTGATTCTGCTGAACCAATCAACACATGAGAAACTTTGTGCTACTTAAAATTCAGGGTCAAACTGAGGTAGGCAAAATTCCTCAGAAAAACCAAGAAAGAATACTATTAGAGCCCAACAAATGATGAAGAGAGTGGATAGGGTGTGTTCATAATAGCTCTCTTATCACAAACAAAGCTCTGTGATATTTAATTATGTGCAAAAGGGTGGTAGACAGTCAGTTCTTCTTCCTTTCAGAACTTTCTTGCCGTTGATAGGAAAGGTATTTCATGACTGTTTAGGTCACTAGCAGTCGAGTTTTTGTTTGAAGAGGATGTAAACAAGAGAAAGGGGATTGAGATGACTTCTGAGATATTTTTCAGAGTAATTTAAAGAAAGTGATAAGACTTTATTAGCAAGAAAGTATTGACCTTTTTTGTGAATATCTTTTTTGTGTGTGGTCAGAGGATCAGTGGGAAGAGTTCTGAATACAAATCTAATGTTTATTTATTCATAATTTAATTAAAAATTATCTAAATAATATAAAAATTTAAATATATACAGTCTGGTTCAAAAAAAACTAGAATTTGTTTTTTTTTATTGTGCAATAATAGTCATATGGAATTATATGAGCTTTTGTTTATATGTAGTTTAGTAAATATATTTTTAAAAAATAAAGTTTAATATGAGATATATTTTTCCTTATTTTTTATAATTAATTTGCAACATCTTCTTATTGATTAAACCAATTCTATTAGAACAAATTTTGATATTTTCTTTCATTTCTTCCCTATATACTATTCCAACTTATCCTAATTTTTTTATATTTATTTCTCCATGTTGCCCTTGACTATATCCCATAGGTTTTTTATAGAATTCAAATTGAAACTATTTGATAACCAATTAATAATGTCTAGCATATTTTTACCAATAAAAGCTTTTGTCAAACAATTTGTATGCTTTAGATTATTATCTTGCTAAAAGCATTACTTGTTATTAAATATCTTTTTAATCTTTGGAATATATTTCCAAAGAATTAATACATAAAATTAGTATTTATAATCTATTGAAAAAAAATAATTTTGATTTTCTCTAATACAGAACTTTTCTCAAGCTAAAATCTTTATCTAACTTTTCAGCATATAATAAATTGATTGTATGCCCTTGTTGACAATAAATTATCTCTATAAATATACTGCTTAAGTGTTTGTGAAAAAGCTTCATCAATTTTTTTTGACCAGCCATTTTCATCTGAATGTTTGTTAGAACTGACTTTTTAAAGCTTTTTTAATTTTTAATAGATAGTTGAGAGAGAAAACTTTGCAAGTATATATATATATTTTTGCATCCCATATACCATTATCCCACAATTGTAATAGAATCTTATATTGACATATTTTTTTTTGACTGACATTCAATATCTCCTTTCTATAAAACTAGCTAAAGGTTGAGAAAATATTAACTAGTAATATAATACACAATCCTTGATTTTCTTTTTTTATAAAAAAAATTTTTTAATTGTATAGCTATTGTGTGACTTATAGAGATTTTTTTTTTAAAAAAAAAATTCAGTTTTTTTTTATTACTACTGTATTTTTTAAAAGTTAAAAAATAAGGTTACTTAAGACTATTTATATAAGTTTTATATTATTTTATATTAAATTTTTTATTTAAATTCCAAAAAAATTATTTATAAAATTGATTTTAAATTTTTTATTATATTTTTACTATATAAAATTAGTATAAAAATTTATTGAAAATTTTTTTACTTTTTATAATTCAATGAAAAATTATTTATTTTATATAAAATTTTATAAATAATTTCTTTATAACTAAAAAAACAAAATTAATTAAGATTTTTATATAAAATAACTTTATAAATTTTTTAAAATTTATAACTCTTTCCACTAATCCTCTGACCATACACAAAAAAGATGTTTGCAAGAAGTTTTAATACTTCTATGTTAATAAAGTCTTATCACTTTCTTTAAATCAACTCAAGAGTTCCTTTAGAACTCCTACACCCCTCTTCTCTTGTTTGCAATCTCCTTTGAACAAACTGGACTCTTGTGACCTGCAAAGTTTAGCTCTCACCTTTATTACCTATGGCAAGAAAGTTCCTAAAGAAAGAAGGACCAATGCTGAAGTACCTCTTACCTTTCAGTTATGGTGGAAATAATAGAGGTTTTGTTCCAATCAAAGGACTTATTCTTCTACTCATGGACTGGTGTCTGTGGCCTTTTAAAGCAACCTTTTTCATGGCTTTCTGGTGATTTTTGCCTACCCTAGCTTGACTCTGAAATTTTAAATAGCACAGATCTCATCAACTCTGATTGGCTAACACAAAACACGTTGGTACAAGATTGATAAACAAACTCCTATTGGTCACCTCACGTGTCTGAATATATTTACTCAGCTTCATAAAAACCTGAAATCTACTATAAGTCATATGTTGTAAGTGCAGATGGATATAGGACATGTTACCAACACATCATTGGTTTCTTCAAAAAAGAGTCTGTCCGACTATGGTAAAGGTCACAAGATGCTGTATCTAATTTTTGAAGATGCAGTCACATATTTCTAGTTATCAAATAGGTTTTCTTAGCTTCGTCAAATAGGTAAAAATTATAAAATAGGGCACTAGTTCTTCTATCGATTTCTTGGCTTGGCTTTTAGAACACAGAGAATGGAGTATATTAATAGTGGCCTTTATTGTACTGTTATACAATGACAAGAATCAAAGAAAATGGTTTGTGAATTTATTTACCAGTATCAATACATATATCCCTATTCCAACCTCTTCCCATTTTCAAATAAGATTGAACCCACCTCTTTCTCCCCTATATCTCCCCAAGAAAGTGACTAAGTAGTTATCCTAAAGGCTTTTCCTTTTTACAGAGCATTAGTATCATACTCTCATATATGATCTACACTAATGTTTTGGGAGCTTCTACAAAGAAATACAAGTTGGCTATCAAAGACAATAGCTGAGATTTCCACATTTTTCAAGAACCTAGGTAAAGATATCTGAAGTACAACTGATATTATGCAAAAATTATTGGGGGATCTGAAATACAATCAAACTATGTACTGATGTTTCTACTATCATATATGAATGGGCATTCAGCACTACTTAAGAGGTTTTAATGAATATTCTAAACAAAATTTTCTTCCCCCTATATAAGTCGCATAGCAAAGAATTGTATATATAGATTAACTATCCCATCCATTCATTTATTTTTCAACCTCCCTTTTTCCTCTCCCTCTTAAAATTTTTTAACACTAGTGGCCTTTCACTAGTTCTTACTCTAGAGACAGCAACATGCTTAAGGTTGTTCAGTATAGTCATATCATTAGCTTTATAGGTTTATAATTATATTTTTAATATATACTATTTCGATATTTAAAAACTATATCCAAAAAGTAAAGGCTGAGCTGGTGTTAAAAAAAAAAAAAAATTAAAAAAATTTTTTTTTATATGTAAAATTTTTTGTTTATAAATTTAAAATTAAAATTAATAAATAAATTACATAATAATTTTAATATTTTTTTTTATATTTTTTTATATTTATACTTTAAAAAATATATTATAAAGTTTTAAATAATTTGAATAATTTTTTATTTTATTATTATTATTAATTTTTTTTTATAGCTGGCTTAGCCTTGTTTATTAGCTTGATAAAGTAATATACAATTGTATATTGTAGGGATTACAAAAAATATCATATATACTACTAAACTTCTTAGAACTAATTGAGTACTCTAAAAAGTTCACCAGACAGCTTGTTGCCACTTCAGACTAGGAAAGATCTAACCTGCCAAGGCAATGCTAGTGCTGGGTTCAAAAGAAAAATGAATGCAATGTTAGTGTTTTTGAGAATGAATTGTTTTTTTATATTGGTTGATTAAATTAATATAGCTGTCTTTGATGAACTATTTATTTATTCATCTATATAGTTTGAAGATGTTTTTTTGTATTTGTAATGTCTTTCTTTTTTCCTTGAGATGCCATGATCCTCTTTCCACCTTTGAAATGTTTCATTTTGGACCTTTCAGATTGAGTATAAGAGTTTTTTCTATTCTACTGATATTTCAGTTATGCATTCTTTTGCTTTGGCAACATTGCAAATTGTTTGATGGATTGTTTTAATGGTTGATTTGAAAAAGGCCCCTTTGATGAATAACTTGAGCTACTATGTAGTATCTAGTATTATATTATTATTTATTGTAGTTGGTGCTTGAGTCTTCCTTTCTTTGGATATATGTTTGAGTATTGCTTCTTGGATTATTGTGATGGCTTAGAATTTGATATCTATTTTGTTGTATTGATATAAGAAGGGATGGTAGTTGTCTTTCACTTGGTTGCAATTGTAGCATTTATTGTCTTTGTATAATAATAGTTTCCTACTGTATAATTTGATTTTGGTGGGAAGTTCATTATTCCAAAGATTTAATAAGAATATTCATATTTGTGATCTTTGAATAAGATATTTGAATTACTAATTTGAGATGGGTATAAGTGATTGTATGTTTCTTGCCAATGGATATGTTTGTATTGTCTAGTAAAATCTATAAGTATTCTATTGAGTAAGTGCCATTGTGCAATGTATTTTGCCTGAGTGATCTTTTTGCAAATGTTATTTGCTGGTATATCAATCTAAATATTATCCCACTATGTTATTATATGTATTTGTAAGTTTTGAGTGGATTAAATATTAAGGGTATTGCTACCTGGATACATTTCTTGGGGACCTAGTCCTATTGAGGCCAGTTGATCTACCTGTTCATTATGTTTGATACCTGAGTGGGCTTGGATTTTGTGCAGCTGTAATTTGATGTGTCTTGCAGTGCAAATATTCTTTATAGTTTGAAGTATATGGAAGTTTTTCTATTTTCTGATAAGGCATGATACTGAGAATTTTAAAGTTTATTGGATACAGCTGATCATTTTTTAGCTGTCTATAAAGATATCAGCTGTTGAGTTTTCTGGTAGGATCAGTATTGCAGTTGTTATAGCCATAATTTTTGCCCTTGAGAATAAGGGGTGTATTTGGGTTTGGGCTCTAAATATGTATTCTTCATTGTTTGGGATAATAATGATCCAGCCTAATTCTATATGTAGTTTTTTGTTCTATTTGCTAAGAGAGCCAGCTGTGTAAATTTTGAAATATAAATATGTAGCTATTCTTTTAGATATAGCAATAAGATTAGAGACTCTATCTTGGCTACTAATGAGGTATGTTATAATCTGTGATGATACTACATTATGGGATATATTTACTGTTGGAGGCTGTTGGTGAACTTGCTGAGTTGTGTGCATTTGATTCAATGCAATGTGGATTGATTCAGGTGATACTCTTAATCTATACTGAATGTTTCCATTTGAAGTTGAGTGCTAAAAGATAGATATATAACTTGTCACAATTGAGATCCTGACAGTTTTTTGTACCTTTGTATTGAATAAGCAATTCTGATCATTACTCCCTTCATTCAAAAAACATTTATCACATTTGGAGAGTAGTGATTCATTGTTTGTTGTATTGTGGTAGTGTGTGTAGGTAATACTGCCATTCAAATTATTTCTTTTTTTTTTGTCAATGGCTAATGCGTCTCTCCTATAAATTGTTGTTCATTACAATTGATAGGTACAGTACTCTATTAAACTAGTACTTTGAAGAAAAGGATTTATTCTATTGTTTTGTAAGTACAGTATTTTAATTGTAAAATCATTCATTCTCTGTTGGAGGTTAGTGAACCATTTTGAAGTACATCCTGGGGGTTTCTTGTTTCTATACCTAATTACTTGTAGTCAATAAAGTGTGTGGGTTCTACTGGCATTTAGTATTTGTTTTGTGAATAAAAGATTGTGTTTGGCAAGTTGTTTTATATATATGCAATAAAACTGTGATATCATAATATCTTCTATTGTTGTGTCTGCTTTGTGTATTATAGTAATAATAGGCTTGTACTTGTTCAGAAGAAAGTTAAATCCATGTTTTCTGAGCAGTAGTATGATATCATGTGTAAGATTCTTTACTGCTGACATAATAGGTGTAATACAGTATGCAAGAATACTGTTCTTTGACCAGAAGTGATTTGTGTCTATTGCAAGCAATGTCTGATTATATCTCCTGTAATATTCTTTTGATTGATTCTTTGAATTCAATTAGATGCATGCACTTGAAACTGTCTGTCTTACATATGAAAGATATCATATTTCATTGGATTATAGATGACAGTGTTGGGTATCATATTTGCTAATCCTATCTTATGCTTGACATACTTGTCAATTTGCTGGACAGTTTGTTGTATGTACTTTAAGGAAGGATTAAATTATTTGGCAGATACTCTATACTGGGATATAATATATAATTGATAATATATCATATCTGTTTATCAATGATGGCCATGTTTTTTATTAATTATATACTCATGTCTGCTCAATTGTAAACAGTATACATTACAAATCTTTTTCACTTATGTATCTTATATAATAAACTATTTAGTTATATATATCAATAAGTATTGTATATATAATGTTTATAGTAAATCTATCTATATATGAGTAGCTATATATATCATACATAATGCTATATACAATTACTACCTATTCAGAAAGACATGTGAATCCATTTTAATTTTTCCCAGAACAATTTTTTTAAGAGTATTTTGGTTATCAGGCCATCAATTACAGTATCCTGGATCCTGATTTCTTTAGTCCTTCAGAGTAGTCCATGATTTTATTTCCTCTTATCAAAGCCTCCTAATAGTAAAGTCAGTGAAACCTAGCACAGCCATGCACTTCGCTTTGAGAGATATACTATTGGTTTGGAGTCTATTCTTCTTATTACTATTGAGTAATGTGGTTTTATTAGAAATAATCCTACCCGATCTTGAATATTTGACCAATCACAATTTTCATATAGATCAATAACTATATTCAGAAATATTGATTAATTTACAGTTAGACCAATGAATGCAGATCCTACCTACTTTGGTTAAATCAGAAAAATTGAATTAGTTCCTTAGAGAATTTGAACCTGCATTTTGTGATTTGACTTATAGAGTGTTAACCACTGTACTATTGATCTATAGGTAACGATAGGTTCCTAAAAGAGAGGTAGGAACAAAAGTCAAATATCTCTTACTAAGAAACATTAAAAATTTTAAATTAATAACTATAAAAAAACTATCCACAATTGTATTAAAAAAAAAAAACTCTTTCTCACTTCCCTCTACTTTGTGAAAATTTCCTTTTTAGAAAGTTATCTTTTTTTCTCCTTTTCTCTTCTTTACTCTATATAAGACTATTAACTATGCAACAGATAAAGTTTAAGTTGTGTTGACACTGTACGAGACTCTATTATTTAATTTGTTGATATATAGAAAGTATTATGTCTAGAGAAGTGCAAGTGGACCTGAACTCTGTATATGAAAAATGTCTGAGACAAAGGAAATTGTCCTTTGGGATAGAATACTCCTGGAGTGAGACTTTGTATATGCCTGAGATGTCATAAACAAGAATACTTTTATTTCTCCCATTTTTTCCCAACTCCTTAACCTTTCCCACCTATTTATTCTTTTCCTATTTACTTTTACCCCTTTATTTTATATCTTTCCTGCTGATGAATAGCTTTCACCTTTTCCAAGGTTTTCTTCCTATGCTTTTTACTTCTTTTTCTACTGAACTATATTATCAACCCCATAGCATATTAAGGCTTTTCCCTGGTTAAGACAGTGGGCTTAATACATAAAAAAGATTAAAACAAGATTTCTCATGATTGAAAGATAAATCTGTAATAAGGAAGGCCACATTTTCAAAATTCTAGGCATACCTTTCTATAATCACTAGCTACTTTACAAAGCCATATGAATAGAGAAGAGGTAATAACAATGGGAATTTCATTTGGCAGTATCAAAAGTATAAGGTTTTACTTGCTAAGGGTCTAGACTGCTATTATGTTAGTCAGAAGTAAATAGTTAAATGAGAGCTTTTGCTTTAAATACTTGATAATACTACCATCACTCAACTCAAGAGATATGATAATGGATATTCTCTTGTTTTAACTTTCTCCCAAGATCCTATCAAAAAACTATAGTCAGCTTATCCCTTCAAAAGATTGGCACAGGATAATTATGCCTTATTAGGTTTATGACCTCTAATAAGGAAAGATCCATGGCCTATATCCTAACTCAAACTGGTTCTTAGGCCCAGTACAACAAAAACCTGATTTTCCTAATCAAACTGTCACACATATCACTGTATTATCCCAGCGAGTACCCTTACTAATCAATAATAAACTAGTAGCTAGATATTATTTACTTTTTTTTTCTTTTTCCACATGAGTTTTTAGAGTTTGTAAGGGTCTACCCATATGGGTAGCTATAATTATTTATGTAATAATTACTAGTGTTGATTATTAACTTAATTGTTGAATAAAGTCATGCACTTAATGCTATTCGCAAAAAAAAAAAACTATCCACAATTGTTCTCTATTATTTAAATCATTGATTTATAGTATTTACTGATTTTTGTCCCTATTAAAGTGAAGAGTTATGAATTTTGTTCCTAAAAAAAGAACATAAATGATCTGCAAAATTTTATATACTAAATACTTTAGGGACCCATTATTACACATAGGTCTTAAATAATTTTTTATTAATTTATAAACAAAAATATGTATTTTAAAAAATTTCAAAAAGTTTTGTTACATACTGTAAAATAGAATTTTTCCATTCTATTGCAAGGAGTTTAAGGATATTTTTAATTAAAGCATTTGCTTTATTATTATAGAAATCACAAGAGTATATCTTAATTTTGATAGATTTTAGATCTAAACTTTTTCTCTTGATCAATTCTATTATATATATCTATAATAACCAGATTTTATTCTTTAATCATCTCTTATTTGTTTTTTTTAATCATCTTTTTCAATTATTTTTCTTTTTAAGATATAGGTTTAACTATCTGTGAAAATTTCAATCATACTACCTATTGGAATTACTAAAAGTGTTATAATTATTGTCATTAATTCTATTTATATAGATAAGTATCAATTATTTACTTCTGTTTGAAATCTACTTTTTATTCTTATATCACTTATTTAGATCTATACTAGTTCCATTTTATATTATTACTTTTATGATTAATAAGTGAACTATCTGAATATAAAATTAGTTGTTAACTAGATTCTTAATTATATCAAAATATCTCTATTGAAAAATCTTGATATACTTTTTCTTTAATATTCTCTTTAATAATTATTTTTTTTCAATTTTCTATATCTAATTTATTTTGAGAAATTGAAAGGAAAACTATAAGAAGAAATCTTTTAGTAAAATTCAAATACTATATATTGCTTTCTTGATTGTATTTTCAATAGATATTTTAAAACTTAAAATTATTAACATTTAAGCTTTTCTGGTACTTTTTCTTGTATTGAAATATGATACTGTATATATATTTTTATATATTTCTCTATAATGCAACTGTTTTCTTGAACATGATCTTTTAAGTAATCTAAGTATTTTATTAACTTTGTTTTCTGACTATTTTTATTGTTTTGACAACTATAGTATTCAATCTTTACTTTTTTTTCTATTTCTTTTTATAACAGATTTCCCTAGATAAATTAATAATAATTATTTTTCTTGATTAACTATATTTTTTGTTTTTTATTTTGATTATTATAAAATATATTGATTTCTACTTTATCAAATCCATTTTTTAGAATTCTATAACTAATTTAAAAGATCTCTGGAAAGTAATTTATTTATAATTAAAAACTATTTTGAGATAGAATCTTTATCTATTTTTTGAATAAGTTGGAGTATATACCAATGGTTAATAAGTTAATCTATCTATATCAATCTATTGTTTCTTAATAATGGAATAGCTTTATTGTATTTATCAGATATATTATATTCTTTAATTAAGCTACTTTATTTTTCTCATTCAAAGATATTATGTCACTTTCAGCTTTAAAAAGTTATTTCCATATCTTTAATCAACTTGATTACTTGAAGCAAAAGGTTGCTTTTATCTAAGAGATGATCTAGTAAATTACAAGTCAATCAGTTGAGTGGTTTCCAATATTTAATTTGTACTTGTTTGTTTTATAATTGTTGGGATTCTTGCTAATCCAAAATTATTCAATACTGTATATTGCACAATTCTGTTACTTAACTTTCTCTTTATAGTATCCAGATACTTTTCAAATTATGGTTTTTTGAGGAGTATATTGTGTTATTAGATATGAATCTATATAATAAACTTTTATTTTTATAGAGTTTTCAATATATTATTATTAGTTTGATATATATTTTTCATGACAATATGCTATATTGTATTTTGAATTCTATTATTAGTATTAATATTCTATTCAAAATATAGAGTACTTGTTATCTATTATCTTTTTGTTTTTAAGAGCTTTAACAATTATATAAATTTTTCAAGCACATTTTTTTAAAACTAAATTACAATTTTTTGATTAACTATTTAGATTTCCAAAAATCTTAATTGTTTTGTTCTATCAAGTTTTTTGATGATCTCTTTTTTGATATCAAATTGAACTTCTTTAGTATAACAATTAAGATTATTAATAATAACTTGAACTGATTTATTATTATTGATTTGGAAGTTATTAATCATATAGAAAATTCTTGTTATTTCTAGAATTTTTTTTATATTTTTCTTGAATTTTGTTATCCATATTGTATTATCCATGAAAGCTATAGCTATATGTTTTGATTCAAGTTTCTTGATAATTTGTTCTTTAAAGTCTAGATTTCAGGTAATTGATATTTTATATTTTTTATTAATATTATTTTGAATTTTGCATAGTAAAGGGTCATAAAAGATTCTATATATTAATAGCAAGATAGTTTCTTTTTAATTAATTCTATCTTTTATTTTTATAAATTTTATAATATTATTTTCAAATATAACTTTGAATTCTCTATTTTTGAAAAGTCTTATTATAATCTTAATAAAACTTTTAAATATCTTTATTCTTTCTATAATCTTTATCAACATTTCTAGACTAATAGTGTTATAAGTTTTGATTGTATCTTAAAAAAGTATCTATAGTTTTTTTTTATTTTCTTGCATATTCTTACAGATATTATTAAGAATTTGAATTGATTCTATAATACTTTTTTTTTATAGTTCTATATAATTGAGTCCTTTGAAGATATTATTGATCTTACAAATATTTTTTATTTTATTTATTAGAACTTTGATAAAACATTTTCTTATAGTTTTTAGTAATACAATAGATCTTGTATTCAATAGTTTACATCTCTATAGTTTCAGTTTGACTATTGAATATACAATATATGGCTTTACTTCCAGAATATAGATGTAATTTTCTATTTTAGAAAGTTTTAAGCATTTTTTATAAATATCTTTTCCTACTTGGTTTAATCCTTTTGATATTTTATAACTAATTTGAAATTTTTCTAGGATCTTGTTATTAAAAAGCATCTTGAGTATTTTATTTGATTTCTCTTGAAAGATTGGTTTAAGGAGTTCCTTATACTAGCTATCTTGAATATGATTTCTAGAGTTATATTCTTTTTTTTAATCTTTTATCAAATTATTAAAATTGACTTTTATTTTTTTAAAGATCTCTAAGTGATATTGTTTTATTTCTTTTTTAATCTCATATTTCTCTATTGTTATATATTATTATTATCTTATCTAATTTTAATCCCATCTAATATTATCTTGTTCCTTTTTTATTTATTAGGAAGCTTACCATTCTTTTTTGATATTCTTCAAATTATTATATCTTTGTTATAAACAACTTTAACAGTTTCTTTTGTTTTTTTGACTTAAAACCTTTGATTGATAAATTTTGAACCTTCTATTGTATGTTGAATATCTTTTTTTAATAATGTTTATGGCATTTTAAAAATATTATATTGTATATAATAGTTTTCAATCTAATGATTCAAATTATTGATTGTGTTATGTTTCTCTATTGCTTTACTAAAATTTTATATTTTTTTATTTCTTTTGAGACTTATATTTTTTTTAGAAGTTCCTTTAATTGCAAAGCTTTTCTGTAGTTAATGAATTTAGAGTTATATTTATTATTTCTTTTCTTATGTGATATAATCTTTTTTGATTTAAGTTTATTAAAGGTTGCCTTATATATTTGATTCTTAAAGACTTTTCAGATCTTGTTTAAATATTTTTCTTTTTTATTTTCTTTTGATTCTTTTAAAAGAAGAAAATCTTATATTGTTTTTAACTTATAATTCAGACTTTTATGATAAATTTGCTATTATTATAATGAAAATCCTTTTATATTAATTTTTCTTCTATTTTGTTTCTTTAGTTTGATAGCTAAATTTCTTATAAAGAAGTTTTTATCCTATAGGATAATTATTAACATAATATGATCACTTTCTATAACTTTTTATATTTTTTGGTTATTAAATTAAAGCAATAGGTATCTTATAAGATCTTGTGATATCCAAATATAATTAATTCTACTACTACTTGTAACATTTCATCATATAGAAGTTTTATTTTTGTTTTATATATTGCTTGGATATCTATAAAGTTTTAATCATCCAAAAAGTTGAACAACAAAATTTCAGTATGTCAATAAGATCTAAGTTTAGTCTTGAAGAATAATGTTCTATTTTCAGATAAATTGTAAGTAGCATTAAAATCACTCATTACTATAATATAAAAGTTTTGTTCATACTTTTTTTTTATAAAACTAATAAATCTTTCTTGTACTTTTTTACATTAGTATTTATCTAATAGAATATAAATCTATATAATATAAATTTTTTTCTTTTTTAGGTGAAAGTTTGCTACTATTATATAACCATCTTTCTCTTCTATTGATACTATACTTCTTTTCAAATTTTTTCTAATTAAAAAATTAATCCCTTCTTCAAATAATATATCTTTGTTGATATAATGAAAGTATTTATAAGTTTTTTAATTGATGAAAGTTCATTTTGTATTGATTTGAGTTAGCTTAGTTTCATATATTTCCATTATACCTATTTTCTATTCTTGTATTTTTTCAATAAGGCTTTGTTAATTTGTTTTGTCTATAGCACCTCTGATATTGTGTGCATCTATTTTTATATTCTTTTTTAAACTTCTTCTTTATTTTTCTTTTTATTTTTTATTTATCTATTTTTATTTTTGCTACTCAGAAATGTTATGTACTCATTTTGTAAAAGTATTCCTATATTTAGATTACTATATTACTCTGTTAACTTATCTAAATTTGCTACTTATTTTTTTTCTTATTATAAGTCTTTGCTAAAGAATAGCTAGATTTTATTTTCTCTTATTTATCTTAATCAATTTGTATACCATTTTAAAAGCAGTCTTTTTATCTTATTCTTTTCTTCCTTGTTGACTAGATTTTGATTTACTTTTACTAGTCAATATTTTATCATTTGGCAGCTGAACTATAGATAAATTTGTTAAAATATAATAAAAATATTGATGAATCATTTTCAATTACTGCTACTAAGCATTAAAATATTGACAAAAAATTAGTAAAAAATTTTTTGAATTCTGTGGTAAAAAAATTTGATACAAAATTCAACAAAAAAATTCAATACAAAATTTAATAATATAGTGACAAAAAATTTTATATACTGTAACAAAAAAATTGATACTATAGCAAAAAATTTAGTAAAAAAATTGATACTGTGGCAAAAAATTTGACATAAGTTATAAATCCAGTATTAAAATTCAATAAATATTTAGAAAGTTTAACAAACTTCATAAAATTTACTAAAAAATTACAAAATTACAAATCAATTGACAATTATTTATCACTTTTCTCTTCCTCTTCCTCCTCTTTTACTTGCTTTTCTTTTTTCTTTAAAGATTTCAGCTTAACTCTTTTAAAACTAGTTCCAATTGATTTTATCTTGCCAAATATTTTTCAATATTTTTTACTTTTTTCTTCTAATATTTTAACTATCTTCTGAAATTTATCATTTATGTATTTTCCTCAGTTTGTTCTTTACTCTTTGAATATATTAATGATTTCTTATATTTGATAATTTTTTATCTTTTGGATTTAATTGTTAATTATTTATCCTTTCTTATTTTGTTTTCTTGTTTATATTCCAAAATCTCTTTCAAACTATATGCTCAATTTGTTAAACCTTTTGATAGTATTATATTATAGAAATATAAATTATTATGATATTATTTATAAGTCAGCTGGAATACTTAAATGAATTTTGAATATTTATCCAAATATTATAACAAATTCTTTAACTATAAGTAATTATAATTAATATTGAGTTATTTGACATAAAATATTTTTCAAAAAATATCTATATATATTTATTATTCTTTTAGTAAGGTTTTCTAGATCAATATTACTTTTTTTAGAAAAATAAATCTTTGTTTTTTCAATTATATTTATTAATTTATTGTGATATTTAATAACTTTTTTAGACCTTTGTTTAATGAATGTCTATATACTTTTAATTTTTTGTGCCTTTTCTTAATTATTTATTAAAAATTAATACTTGAAAGTAGTATAAATGCAAAATATTATTAATCTTACTTTATTTAATTAGCTAATTACATATAAGTAATAATTGTTTGCTTTCAGTTTTCCAGTTTTTACCTTTCGATATCTTTTTCTCTGATGGCAATATAAATTATCTAACTATTTGTTTATTTGTTTTTATAAGAATTAAAATATAGAATTATGGATTTTATTAATTTGAATATCAACTTTTGTAATATTTTTTTATTTATATTACTTAAAAAACTTTATCTACCCTCAGTTTATTATTATTTTTTTGAGTATCTATAGCCAGGCTAGATTTTGAGTTTATTAAACATAAGTACATTTTCATTCAAGCAGCATAATAAATACTATATCTAAACTACTTTTATTCTAACTAACTCGTTGTAAGCATAAAAGCCTTTAAGTTCAGCCTTGGGAACAATATTTCACTTTGCAGTGTCTTTGAATGAAGACCCTTCTAGTCTACTACATAATTTTCAGCAAGTTATCACTGCCGTATATCATATCAAGCTGCTAGAATATAGGAAACTACAAAAGGATGGGTTGAAAAAAGAAAAAGGATATATCTAAAAATGTTCAAGTAGATATATAAGAAAACAAAAAGAAAAAAGAAAATAAAATTATTCAACTTTCTTTAAAAGCCTGCTTCTTAAGACTTCTTCTCAATAAGAAATGTCCTATTGAAATATTCTTTCTTCTCCTAACCATCTGAGAAACTTATCTATTTTTAATTTTGATTTTCTTCTTGTGTACCATCTGAGGAGACTTATTATCTAATGGGAGTCTTTCCTTTCAGGACATACTTTGTCCCAATTTTCTTTGAGCAGTGATTTTTTATCCAATTGCTATAGAGAAGTGACTTATAATAAACTTCAGATTCTAGTTGGAATTGAGCCATGTTGTTTCAATGTAATACTTTCTATCCATCATGTCTAGTTAAAGGAATTTTACTGATATATATATTTTATTACCCAAAAGGCCATATTCCTCAATAATTCTTTTGACTTGTAATGATAGAAGGATCTCAAGAATAATGGGGATCCTTATTAATTGCAATATTCTTCAACTAGGGATCGCAATTTTTATTCGAATCTGAATGATCCGCAGATTTGATTCAAATCGATTGGATTAGATTTTAAATTTTTTGATTCATTTGTATACAAATCAGATATGGATTTCAAGTTTTAAAATCTAGCCAGGTTCAAATAAAATTCAGCAGTTTAACTATATTTAAATATAGCTATTTAAGGTAATTTAAAAAAAAACCTGTATTTTTTTTTTATATTCCTTTAACACCTTTATATGTTTCTTTAAAATTTTGTAATATTTTTTATAATATTTTTCTCCTTGCAACATTACTGGTATTATTTACATCAAAAATAAAATAGAATTCAATAGTTTTTTCAATGATTTCAGTAAAATAAATGATGAAATTTTCAGTTTAAATAGTTATAAATTGAGTAATACCAGTAATGTTGCTACAAGTAGTTTTTCGGAGACATCATTGAGTAATAAAATAAATTATAGAAGTAAAGTATAGAATTATTTTACAAAAGATTCTGATTTCAATGAAAATAAAAAAGTTTCCTGCAATTATTGCAGTATCAAATATACCTATAGTGAAAACAGTACCTCTAATCTTTTCAAACACCTAGAAAAAAACTATCTGATAAAAAATAAATCCACATTCTAATAAATCTTTAATCAAATATTTTTTTAATACTACAGTGGTCAGTATAAATATATTTATTAAATTTAAAACTATACTAAAATTTATTTTTTATATAGTGAATACATGAACCTAAAAAGTAAAACAAAATATCATCTGATAGATTATCATAAACCAACATCTTTTTATGACATAGAGAAACCAGTATTCTATACATTTATCCAATTAATCTCACAAAAAACTAAAATATCAGCTGCTGCATCTGTTAAAACATATATAATAAATTCGTACTTGGTTGATCAAGAAAAAATTAAAAAAAATTTGCAAGAAGTGAAGAGTCATATTTCATTCACCCTCGATATTTGAACATCAACTTCGATAAAGACATTTCTAGTGATAACTACATATTTTATTAGCAGTGATTGGAAAATGCATAATATAACATTAGATTTTGTACAAATATAGAGCATGCATACAGGTGAAAATATCAAAGAAAGTTTTGTATCATGCTTAGAAAAATATATGATACAAAAGAAGATAAATTTATTATATATTTAATATATATTTACCCTCTGTTAAGCTAATCATGTATGTTTTATTAAATATTAGTATACTATACATGTAAAATAAATCGCTAAAGCTAAATCTCTAATTAGCTCACTCATCTTGATTATTATCACTCTAAGTGCAACTTCAGGAGTGATTTATCGCTCCATTAATAGCTTAGGTGAAAACCCTTCCAACTACTAATTTTATTGCCTATAGATCACTACTGAAGATCCTCCTTATGAGTTCTGACAGAAGTTAAAACCCTAACCATCTTATTCCATACTTTACTCCTTCTAGAAAGGTTTGTTTCAGATCTTCATTTTCAAGTTTTACTTCTTCTGGTACAGATCTTTTTATAGTCATGATCTTGTTGTTCTGATTTAACGAACTGGCTGATCTTCTTATTTTATCTTCTCTATTGATCCCTTGTGTTTGTTTCCAATCAATCATTCTTGAGCACCTTTTGTTTCAGATCTTCTTTTGAAATTGATTGCAAACCTTCTTCTGCATCTTCACTATCCACTTTTGGGTTTTTTTATCTATTCTTTTCTAGCAGTATCTTAGATTTGATATTTTCAATATTTGATCACTTCATATTAGGCCCATACAGAAGTTTAGTGTATTTTGGCCTGTTTCTGTAATCTCTTCTATAAGTCTGGCTATGAATTTGTCCAATTTTTCTAATTCTACTCTGTTTTTAACTAGAAGCCTTATTTCTTTCTTTTACATCTCTTTTCTTCTCTCATGCAGAAGTTTTTGAAAGTCTTTTAGAATACCTTCAGCTCCTTTGTTCGAAATTTCCTGCCATTAAATTTTATATACTAGACATTCTAGTAGGTGTTCTATTGTTTCTGCTTGCTATTTGCATGCAATACACTCTACTTGTTTATATAGGTCTGGTCTTCTTATGGCCAATTTGGGAAGTGCTAATAACTTTTCATTAATTAGTTTGATAAGAAAGTTTTTTTCTTGAGAATCTTTAAAGAAGATGTTTTAAGTATGACTATTCTTCATCCTTTTCCATATCAAATCCTATTTATAGTAATATTGATATCAAATCTATTGATTTCATTTATTCGAAAACCTATTTTATTTAGTTGATTGATAAGCTGTAACTTTATTATTTATATTTTTAATAAACTGTCTTATGAGATTATCTAAAGTCATTTCATGCTATTTGATTTTAGTAACAATTTTAGATAAAATAAGATTCTTTCATTTGATCACAGGAAGCATTAAGGTTTTCTTTACTAGAGTATCTGCTTCTTTATTGTAAGGATCATTAAAGTGTGCTTTGACCTTGACCAGTTTCAGATCCAATTCCTTTTTTTTTAATAATATCCAATATTCTTTCCCACAAGGACTAGTTCTTTTCCTTTAATCATTTTTTGTGAGCTCTTCTGAAATCCTCTTTCTATTTATTTTCCACTTGACAATACAAGCTTGGCTGTCTGTAAAAATTTTGACCTTGTTGTTTATTGAAACAACCAATAATGTTGTAACTATTGTTATTAGCTCAGCTTTAGTGGATGATGACCAGTCACCTACTCCCATTTGGAACTTACTTTCATTATCCTCTCTTTCTACTTGCATCCATGCTACTCCCATCTTCATTTTTTCATATCTATGGTTGATAAGAGATCCATCAGAGTAAAACACCTATATTTCTTTGGACAATTGATTCCATTGGAGTATTTCAATTAGGTAATCATGATATACTTATTCTTTTATATTATCTTTAATAATCTGTTCTCTTCAATCCTCTATATCTATTTGACTTACTCTACTGTTCAGATTGAATTTATAATCATCTTGGATTGTTTTTTCTATTATTCTTTCTAAAACTATTTTAGAACTTGGAATATTTAACTACTGGACTCTACTCGTGAATTTTCTTGTGTTTAGATAGGAGACCTTATATATTCTATTTCTTTTTGTCTCTATTATGCATTGATTTTTCATGTTTTTACCTTCTACACATCCTAAACATTTTGTTAGGCTGGTCTCCTAAGCATATAGGGACTCAGTACACTTGAAGTATTCAATTTGTACTATTTGCTTAGTGTTTTCTGATTTTAGCTTTCTCCATATTATTTTTTGATACCTATTACTTGTTACTATTCAGAGTGTTTGTTTTTTATCACGATCTGAATTTATCTTTGTAATTATTGGATCCCATTTTGACCAGTCTTTTTTCCAGAATTTTGCAAACTGTTCTGGATCTTTTTCTTATATACCTCTTTCTATTGCTAAATATCACTTTAGAATGGGTCCCTTACTGGTTTTCTGGATTAGGTGGATCATTTGCTATTTTTTTAGTTCTTTAGTTTCATAGGTGATCAGCTAATCCATATACATCAACTTATTATTTCTAAGTGATGGTATTGCTTTTATATATTCATCTGGTGCTAGGTACTATTTGATTGGGCAATTACCTTTGTTCTATTCAAAAATAGTTTGCCATTTCCAGCTTTGAAACCTTATCTCTAAATCTTTGGCCAACTTCATTACTTGAAGTGCAAAGTTATCTCTACCTGGCATATGCTCTAATAACTCACAGGTAAGCAGATTGCATAGTTCCCAGTATTTAACTTGTACTTGTTCAATTCTGATAATTGTTGTATGTCTTGCTGGTTCTGGATAATTTAGTCTGTTGCATAGTCCGTTATTTGACTTTCCTTTTGTAGTATCCAAATACTTTTTAAGTTATAGATCTTTGAATGGTATACTATGCTGTTGGGTATAGATCTGTACAAGTTACTCTTGTTTTTAAGGAGCTTTCTATATGCCATAGTTAAAGTGTTGTATATTTTTCAGGATAGCATACTATGTTGCATGCGAAACTCTATCCTTGGTATCAACACCCTGTTTAAAATATAGAGTGTTTGTTTGTCAATCAATCTTTTATTTTTTAGAGCTCATGTAATTGTGATGATCTCTCTGAGTATTTGCTCTTTTAGTTCAACTACTGTCTTTTGATTATCAATCCAAATCTCCAAAAATCTTGTATGTTCAGTTCTATCTAGCTCTTTAACTGTTTCACTATTGATTCCTACTTTGACTTCTTCCGAATAATAATTAGGATTATTAATAGTAACTAGTACTGATTTGTTACTATTAATTTGGGAGTCATTGACTCTATAAAAGATTCTTGCTTTTTCCAGAATCTTTTTTATATCTTCTTTGGATCTTGCTATCCATATAGTGTCATTCATAAAAGCGATAGCTGTATATCTAGATTTCAATTTTTTATTGATTCCTTTTCCTTTTAGGCTTGAATTCCAGGTGACTGATATTTCATAACCCTTTGTTTTATTATTTTGAATTTTACATAACAAAGAATCATAAAAAATTCTTTACATTAAAGGTGAAATAGTTTCTCCTTGGTCAATCCCATCTCCAACTATTACTGATCTTATGAGTTTATTTTTGATTATAATTCTGAATTCCCTATCCTGAAACAGACCTATTATAATTTTAATAAACCCTTCTAAAAGTTTAATTCTTTTCATCACTTTTGTTAACATATCCAAGCTAATTGTATCATAGGCCTTGACTATATCTTGGAACAGTATTCACAACTTCTTCTTGTTTTTTCTTGCATCTTCACAGATGTTATTGAGAATCTGAATTGGTTCGGCAGTACTTTTTCCTGGTAATCCCACAAAGTTTGGATTTTTTAGAACATTGTTGAGCTTGCAGATGTTTTTTAATCTATTTGTTAGAATTTTGGTGAAACATATTTTTGTAACTTCTAGTAATACAATAGGTCTTATATTTAGGAGATCATATTCCCATGGCTTTGGTTTTACTATTGAATAAATATGACTTTGTTTCCAACAGCTGGTGTTTTTTGTATTTTAGAAAAATGTTTAACATTTTTCTTAAATATTCTTTTCCATCTTGACCTAGCCTTTTTAATATTTCATAGCTGATTTGTGATTTTCCTAGAGCTTTGTTATTAGGAAGTGTTTGAAATGTTTCACTCAATTCTTCTTATAAAATAGGATTTAAAAGATCTTTATACCACCATGTCTTGATATAGTTCTTAGAATTGTATTCTTTTTTCTAGTCATTAGTGAGATTGTTAAAGTTGGTCTCTCGCTTTCTGAAGATTTCCTGATGGTATTTTTTAACTTCTTCCTTAATTTCACTCTTTTTATCATGATATATTCAGTTCTTTCTTTTTTAACTTTGACCCTATCAAAAACTATTTTGATATGCTTTCTTTCTATTAGTGAGTTTATTATTTTTCTTTGATCATTTCACAGGTTTTCATATCTTTGTTCTAATGCTATTTTAATTGTATCTCTAATCTTTTTTGCTTCAAGGTTCTGATAAGTAAATTTAAGACCTATTGCATCTTGTATATTCTTTTTCAATAGTATCCATGAGATATTTGAAAGACTATATTGAATACAACAGTTTTCAATCTGATAATTGGGGTCGTGAGTTCTATTATATTTTTCTATAGCTGCACTTAGAATCTGTAGCTTGTTCAAGTTATTAGAAGACTCTGCTTTTTTGAAGAGTGTCATTAATTGTAATGCTCTTCTGAATTTGTTAACTCTGGACTATGTCTATAGTGCTTATTTCTTGAGATTAATATGTTTTTGGTTACAAGCTTGTTGAAGACTGCCTTGCTAACTAGCTTTTCGAATGTCTTCCATATTTTATTTACTTGAACTTCTCTTATGTTTTCTTCTGATTCTTCTTATAATAAGGGGTCTAATATTGTTTTGAACTTATGATTCAAACTGTTATCAAATGCCTGCCATTGATCTGTTGTTGACACTTTTATATCTATTCTTTTCTCTCCTTTGGTAAGCAATTTGTAAATCACATCTCTAGTAAAAAGATTAATATCATTATTAGCATTGTGTGATCACTATTTGTGACTTTCTTTATACTCTAATTGTTGAAATATAGGATTGGATATCTTTTTAGACCTTGTAATATCCATATGTAGTCAATTCAGTTACTATTTATTATATCCCATCCTGTTGAGGTTTTATTTTTGCCTTCCCATGCTGCTTGCATGTCTAAGAAGCTTTATTCATAAAGAAAGTTGAATAGAGGAATTTCTGGATGCCGTGATGTTCTGAATATTGCTTTGGAAGATGATGTTCTATTTTCTGCTGGATTGTATGTTGCATTAAAATCCCCTATTAATATTATATGAAAGCCTTATCCATGTTTATTTTTGATAAGACTTTTCACTTTCTCTTGAACTTTTTTACTTTTTTGCTTGTTTGATGGAATATATACTTGTATGTTGAGATTTTGTTTCTTTTCATCAATAAGTTGACTGTAATTAAATATATTTTCATTTTTTCTATTGATGCAACTTTTTTTTTTGAGATCTTTTCTAATCAGTAGGCTGACTTTTGTTTTATATGTAATATCTGCATTGATATTATAGAAGTGTTTATATAATGTCTAATTGTGAAGACCCATTTTGTCTTTGTTTTGGTCAATTTGGTTTCACTTAATCCTAGAATTTCTATTCCTTGTTCCTGCATCTCTTCTATAAAGCTATGTTGGATTACTGTATTTGAGATACCTCTAATATTATATGTACCAATTCTTATTACTTTCTTATGAATATTATCATTAATAGTCTTTTTTAATACACCTTTGTCTTTTACTTTCTTGAGAAACTCCATTTTTTCTATTTGAAGAAATGTGTTGACATTATACTTATTTTACTGTTGAATCATTTCTTCTTGTTCTATTTGTCACCCTTTACCCTTGTTTAGAATATTTGTTGTAGGAGAATCAGACCAATCCTCCTCATTGTTGTCCTGAACAACTGGTGTTTCTAAGCTTCCCTCTATCTTCTCTCATTCATTTACTGAAAGTTGTTTTTCCTTCTAGTCTTGAAATTCTACCATTCAGCCTTTTTAAGTTTACTAAAATGAGGTTTAGGGAGTTCTGTCTGTCTTCAGTCTTATATTCCATATCTTCTCTACAGTAAACTTTTTATTGTTATTGATTACCTATTAGTTCTCTATTGCTTCCTGTGGCTGGACACCTAAATATTCTATTTCTCCACTGTTTTAATGCATTGTTGTAAATTTGTCTAGAATTTCTTTAACTTCTTATTAGCTGGCCTTGCTTTGATAGTTTATTGGTTGACTTGTTAGAACTGTCACTATCATTATAAGAGCTCATCTCTTCTAAGCTTCTGGATCTCCATTTGGGCTTCTTAGTACTTCTAATATCTGTTTTTCCTAACCTTACAGTAGGTTGATTAGGTTTATTATTGCTTGAATCACACTCTGATTCAGAGGTTTCTGGTTCAGAACCTTCTAATTTAGAGACTTTTGGTTTGAAGACTTCTGTCTTATGGAATTGTTCTTTTAAGGCTTCTATTTCTTGGATAAAATATTCCTTGGCACTTCATGTTAGCTTGTGTCTATGGATAAAAATACGTTGTTTCAATGCTCTTGTTAGATCTTGGGCTAATGCAAAACATATTACCATATATTCTCTCTTTTTGAGTGTATAGGGGTTTCTAGATATATAGTATGCCTTTGCTTTAGTATATCTGATTGCTCTTGAGATCAAACTAGTTATAGTATTGTGTGTTCTATACAATCTCAAGGATTGAGAGTTCTGCTATTTGATAATATTATTAATCTCATTATCATCTGGCTCATGTTGGGTAAAGATAATTCTGATTGTTTCTTGATTGGTATAGATCATTCATTCTTCTTCCATATTATTGTATTGCTGGTGTAATATTATTTGAGCTTTAATTCTTCTTTGTAATCTTGAATAATTGTAGATATGAATATTTGAGGTCTCTCCATATCTTTAAAGAGCAGATTTGATCTTGTGTCTTGAGTGACTTTGATCAATATCAATAAGGGTTACTACTAAAGATCTCTTGTTCTTATTTTCCTTTTGCTAAAAGATTTTCTTATGTATAAGATATGAGACATTTATCCATTTCTCTGTTTCTAGGAGTATGACTGTAAAGTTTTCATCATCTTTTTTGTTAATTTTTTCTAGACACTGCAAGGCATCATCTTCTTTTTCACAATAGAAGGTTGTCCAGGTATTGCCATTGAGGAACTCTTTTTTGAAAGGCTTTGAGTCTTTTGATAGTTCCAGTATATTTTGGAGATATGCCACTCATTTGTGTTCTGATTCTTCTGGAAGTCTAGCTATAAATACTCTCATTTTGTATTTACCATCTTTTTTAATATGAAATGGATTTAGGCTAGATATTTTTTATCTGTTTCTTGTGGAATATGCGAATTGCTCTGCAATATTATCCCCTTTAATTTTTTCAGTAATTTCTTCTATTTCGATCTGATCTTCTATTGCCTTTTCTCCTATTTCAATTTCGATATTGATAGGAATTTCTACTATTATTGTTGGCTGAACTTCCATATCTATTTTCTTTTCTGGGAGATCTCTAATTGCATAGAGATCATTTATCATTGATTACTCCTTGAAAGATATATAAGGAACTTGTTATAATTTTTCTTTCTGATTTATTATATCAAAGTACTTGTCCTCCAGGAAGAGGATAAAAGGTCTTCTTCTTTGACTTGCCCCTGGCTCAATAAGTAGAGAATGTGTTGTTTGAGAACTGTGACCCTGATAAAGGTGGTTTGATCAACATTTAGAATCCTGGCAATGATACTATCTAGGATCGAGAATTTGCTTGGTCCTGGAATCTTGTTTGAGATATTATTTGTAGTAGATATTGTACTGGGAATAGTTTATGTAGTCCATAGTATTTGTTGTTGATCATATTTATTGAATAGTTGAACCAGTGTATCTATAATATATGCTTTCCTTTTCTTTGTAATTTGCATTAACTTATGTTTTTTAATAGTCATATTGAATCACATGTTACAGAAAAATGTGTTGTTTACTTTTGTATAGTGTTGTGTTTTGATCAGATATACGTTGTTGTTTACTTTGATTGACCACATGTTATTGTTTACTTTTGTGTATTGTTGTGTTTTGATCAGACATATTTTGTTGTTTATTTTAAGCAGATATGTATTATTGTTTACTTGTTTACTCATAATTCCAGTTAATCAGTGTTGTTTACCAAAACTATTTAGTAAAATATATGAAATTGGAGAGTTAATCACGTTCTTATCATATTATTTTATTTGACACGTAAACAAGTTATTGTGTTCCTAAATAATATGTTTGTGTTTTACATGATGTAGTAATTGTTATGTATTGTTGTTGTGATGTTTTGATACTCTTTACTGTTTAGCAAAAGAGACTTGGACATCCTTCTAGGTGTTGTGAACCTTGAGTCTGAACTGATTTATTGGTTTGACCTATTGTTTACAGGACTTCTCTTGGTATCAAAAAAGGTGTTAACCTGCACTGGCCTGACTGAGAGCTTAGAAAGTTGAGGTTGGATCTCAAAGAGCTTATTGTGAATCAGTTTTCTTGAATTTTTCTTTCCGCTGTAAAGAAAGAAAAT
>CAJVPT010000060.1:0-47409 GCA_910592055.1 Acaulospora colombiana
TGGCTATCTACTTTATAATCGGCTATACTAACCCTAAGCTTTGCTAAACTTTCTATACTTTTCAAATATACACAGTTTCCTTATCAGTATCCAAGCCTTATCCATAGTTTTTTATCTTGCGACACTCAATCTTTCATGCCAGACTTTCAGGTTTTTGGATTCTAGACTGTTACGCATAAATCATGTCTCCCACGTGATTCATAACAATATATATTTTTTAGCTGATGAAGTTTTGCCATATAGTTTTTATTTAATCAATTAATACCTTTCGATATATACAAATTAAATTATGAAAAAATATATTTATAATAAAAAAAAAACTTAACTTATAACTCAGTATTTGAATAAACTTTGTGACTTGTTAAAATTTACTTGAAAGTAAATATTGGTGTATCATGACTTCACTAATATTAATATTTACAAAAAAGAATAGATTTGAGGAGTATCAATTTTAAATAATATTTCTCATACTTAGGTTAATTTGAATCTATATAAAGATATCTCTAGTTATTTAAGGAATTTTTGTTTTTCTACGATATTTCCTCCTTAATTTTTCCCTTGCAATTTCTTGTTTTTTTCTTATTTTTTTTTCTAGTAATTCCTTGTGACTTTTTCTATTTTATCACTAGTTCATATCTTAGCTTTCAAATTTCTCATTTCTTTTGCCAAAATCGTGTTGTGGCTGTCTTTATTGCTATTTTGACTATCTTATTATCCCCAGTAATTTTTTCTGCTATTTGTCTCATTTTATAAGTGATAATTTCTTTGATGATGTCTATCAATTCTACTATATTTGATTTATCTAGATTTCTTTTTATTATTGTTGATTCAAAGAATTATTTCCACCTATTTCTTATAGCTTCTATCTATTTTTACTATTTTCTCTAGCTACAGTATATATTCCTCAATAAGAAATTGTATATATTTTTTTAATAATTTTGTCCTATTTGATCCATATGTAAAAGAGTAGAGGTCTTTTTTATTCTATCTCTTACAAATTATGCATGTTGGATTGTTATATAGATATAGCTTTCTTGCATTTATATTTGTTAAAATAAGATACTCATTTAGTCATATCTTCTAATGAAAGGTTATATTCCTATAGTTATCCTAGTCTATTTGAAGAAATGAAATTTTGGATGGTATCAATATTTGTATAGTTATACTTCAATCAATTTTTTTTACTTTTTGAACTGCAAGTTAATTCTATCTCAAGGCTTTTTATTTGTTTGCTTACTTTGTTTTGAGAAGGGTTTTTCTTAGTATCTTAAATAAAGGTTTATAAAGAATTGGTTCTATCTCAATAATACCCTATTACTGATAATATTTATCTCTTGAATCTTTACTATATTCTTATATTTGTCAATTAATATAGTTGTTGCTAATTTGTTTGTCAGCTTATTTCCCTGGTTCCTAAATAACTTTTAATTTTGATTTATTTAACTGTTATATTTTTTATTAATATTATCTTATATATCATGTTTACTAGATTCCTGTTTGAACTCTTGAGCTTTTTTTCTTTAAATATACTTTTATTATTTACTTTGTTAATTTTTTTTTTTTTTTTTGGTATACACAAGCCTACTTTATTTGAATTTTTTTGTATTACAAGTACTTAAATTTACAAAGCTATTTTGTCAACTACTTTTCTCTGTATCTATTTACAAAAATTTACAAAAAAGTCAATTGTACCTTGATACCCTTGTGGCTTGTTGCTCCTTTGAAGGAGAGCTAACGTGCCTAGGCTCCATTAGTATACCTTGATAAAAATAATAAAAATGTCATATATACCTTTGATAATTGTGATTAGAAGATTGGCTAGTATTCTCGGACTAGTGTCATTTGATCTTTGGTTGTTATTGTTGACTTTATTTTTCTTGTTTGTGTTGTTGCGTTTCTTTTGTTGGTTGATGCTTCCCATGCATGGAAGTGAAAATATCTGTTATTTCATATGCTATATGTGATAAGTCGAATATTGTTTGTGATGCCTTATATGGTTGAGACTAGTTTACCTATTTTGATGTGCTGTGTGATTAGTGATATTAGGCTTTTTGTAACCCCCTCTCTAATAATTGTATGCCAGATATTTGACTTGTTGAGAATATATTTGATGTCTTGTTTCAAGTTGTGACTGTGTCTGTCCTCCTTTCTGGCAGTTGTTTCTCTATAGATAGTGTTGATAATTATCTGTTTGATATCCAGTTGATATGAAGGGCAAATAAATGGGTGTAAGTTGTCTTTATTGATTATACATCAGAAACATTTGTGGTCTTGTAAATGGAGGAATGGTGGTTGTGCAACTTGTCCATAGTGGGGAGTTTTTGGTTTTAAAGTTTGATTGTGAAAGAAAGATTTCATGGTCTATAATATCTGTATTGTCGCTGGATATCTTGAAGGAATGTAGCTGTTCAAAGGTGGTTTTCCAGTTGATTTCTTCTTTAAATGTGCATGTATTTGTTCTGAACGAGCTTTATCCACTTGTAGGTATATTTGACTTGGTTGATTGCTTTGAGTGTCTTCCATATGTTTTAAGTGACTTTATAGCCACTGAAGTTAAAAGTGATGAGATTTGGATCTGTGTTAAAGGCTGTTATAGTATCTTCGAAAGTTGATTGAGACATTTTGCTGGCTTTTTCTGCATTTGGTTAGCTTCCGTTAGTAGAGGATCATTGTTTTTCTTTTTACTGTGAATCCATTTGATTGAGATAGAGTTATCTCATACCAGGTGTACTAAATTGGAGAGTATTCTTGTTTCTTTTGCCTTCTTGATATATCTATTTTATAAGAGTTTATAATTTAAAATAAGGCTGGTTGAGTCTATATATAGAGATATGTATTTTCCTTCGTTGCAGAGTCCTACAGTAATCGTTGCAGCTATGAATTTGCATTTGTCAGCTGATAACTCGCCCTTGATAGTTATTTCTATTTTGATAAGTTTGTTTGTTTGTGTTTTAAAGATAATCTCTACTCCTCCCTGGTTTGTGTTCTGATCTTGTTTGTGAGTACCATCTGTATATACTGTGACATAGTAGTATTGTTTAAGTTGATGTGTCAAAACCCTAAGTTTCTGTGTGGTGTTGCTTAGGAAAGTGATAAGCTTGTATAATAGCACTAAGGGTTGGGTGACTCAATTATTTCGATACATTCGAGTGTATGTTGGGTTCATTGTGCCATTTTTTGATCCTGGATAGTGATACTTAAAGCTGTAGCTTGGCCTCACATTCCTAAAAACTTGTGGACTTTGTTGTCTTGATGACTGGCACTCTTGCTATCCCTTTTGTACTTGTCTCAATGCAGCAGAACTGTTCTCTTTTGTCCTTAGAATTTGTGAGTGGACAGTCAGAGCAATTCTGAATAGGTGACTTATTTATAATAGTGTAGTGTCTGAGCTTGATGTTGTTGTCATTGTTGCTAAGATGTTTGTTCAAGATTATTTCATTTTGAAATTGGTATGTGTATCAACTAGTCTATCTGTTGAATTGGTGTATGTTTTAATTTGAGCTAGAGGGTTGAGGAGATTCTTTTGTTTAGATGTGCTGATAAAGTTGTTGATATGATTTTTGAGCACTTTGTATCAGTTAGGTTCTTTTCTTTTGTTGATCTTGTTGTGTAGTGCTCCTACCTAATGCCACTCTATTGCTTTGATCATATATATATTGGTTGTTTGTTCTATCCATTGTATATTGTATTTTCAAAGTGAGAAGTGATGTTTGTTATACCATACGGTGTCACAGAGTTTTTCAATGTGATAGAAATTAATTGTTTTCTTCTCAAACATGACTGGTCTACTCATGCATATGTTGTTTGCCTGTAGATTATAGATGATATCATGAAGGAAATTGGTCTTTTGTGAGAGAATCCTTAATAGATGGCCCAGAATGTCTTTCTTCTGCCATGTCATCCACTGAAGTTATTGTATTCATAATCAGATAATTCATCCAGCTTCATTTTGACTGTAATATAACTCTTGTAAAAATATGGCTTGTTTTTGTAATTGTCTGCTGTGTTGGTCCATTATTCCATAGATTATATTGAGATAGATTATTGAATTGGGTGCACTTATGGCTAGATAGGTTCGCTGCTTAAAATATTATCAAATTTTTGTGTTGATTTGCTCCATTTCTTTTTTGGTGAGTATGAGGTCTGTTAACAAGTATTCAATGGATAGAAATAGAACATAGTTGATAATGTATCTGTGCATTTTATCTGTGATGTGCTTTCTTGCTATGGCATTGGATATGGCATTGACTTTTCTCTTGATTAAGTGTCTTTGGTATTGTTTTCCACTTTTTTCTTCATGCTAGACTCCTAGGACTCTGATGGCTGAATTGTGGATAGTAGGCTGGATTGCAGTACTATTGATGGTGATTGGTTGTTTTGGAGCATTGATTATCAGCAGTTCAAACTTGTGGGGGTTAACCTTGATACCATTGAGGTTGTAGAAAGAAGTGCTGAGACTGGTTATTTTTTTTAGGATCTTTTCATTATGTGTGATAAAGGTGGTGTCATCCATATATGCTATAACTGCAATATTAATCTTATTACTGCTTTCTATATTGATATAAGTCTTGTGGTTTTAAATTGTGTACCCTCTACAGTTGCTAATAACTGATATTAAGGGATCATAGTAAATGCACCATAAGAGTGTGAGATTGCGTCTTCTTGGTCGATACCCTCATGTACTGAATAGGTGTCTGTGTTTCTGTGATATGTAATTACTGTGTTGTGTTGCTCAGAGAAACAATTGCCAATAATGTTTATTATTTTGTTAGGTATTTTGATATGCCATAGAGCTTGATTAAGTTTATATATATTAATCATATTGTACGCTTTGCTTATATTCTGAAACAGCATGTAGCATGGTTTATATCTTTCTCAGTCATCTTCTAGAATTTGATTCAGAATTGTTATGGGTTCCTTTGTGCTGTGTCTGTGAAGGGCTGCCCAGTTGTGTTCTCAAAGGATATTGTATTTGATAAGAATATTAGAAAGTCTGTTTACTAATACCTTTGTAAATATTTTCTTTATGGCTTCAAGTAGAGTGATTGGTTATGTAATATTAATGTCATTCTGCCAGTCTTTAAGCTTTGGTATGGGATATATTATGCCCTTTTCTATTCAATTGGGATGATCTCTGTATCCAGGATTGTATTAAAAAGGATTGTGATATATTCTACAGTTTTTTGACTGAGGTGTTTATATATAATGTACGGAATCTGTGAGGAATCAAGAGCTGATTTATTGCTAATGTTACTAATAGTTTGTTTGATTTTTTCAGCTGTAAATGACATTGTTGCTGGGCTGTACCATTTTTGTTTGATGTATATCTTTGGTTCATACTTTGATTCACAAATAGTACCTGATATCTCATGGTTGATAGTTTTCTGAATCCATTGTTTGAAATGTTGTTTGATTTCATCTTTTATTATGGCAGGATCTGTAATAAGCATTTTTGCATTAGGTCCATCTCTGACTATCCTGAATGTAATTATACATTTTTTTGGATTGTTAGTAAGGAGCAGATTAGCAACTTTTTGTCTGAGCTGAACAGGTTGTTTCATCTGGTGTTACATTTTATTGTGTTTGTTTTGATTGTTTTATATATATTGATTCTTTTACCTTTGGACCAGGCCAGTGTAGTTGCCTTTTTTATTTCTGTGATATTTTTTTGTTTTCTTTGATTCAGTCCATAGAAGGATAGGGTTTTCTTATGAGTGAAAGGATATTATCTGTTTATGTATCATTCTCATTTCCTCAGTTGCTTCTTTTGTTCCTACTGTAGTAGCCTTTTGAATCATTTTGTGATATTTGTTGAGGAGGAAGATAAGTTTAGGTTTAGATTGCCTAAAGTTTTTTGATTTGTTTTTCTTTTTCTCTTTGAAGGTGCTTAGGTTAGACTTTGCTACTTTTAGAATGCTTTGTCTAAGTATGTTTCACATTCTATTTGGATCTTGTTTTTCCTTAACTCTTGTGTCTTTATTGATTTCAATGAGCTCTTCTACCTGTTTAGTGAACTTTTTCCATTGTTCTTTGAAGTTGGTCTGCCACAAATATCTCGTGTTGTTGTGAAAACAAAGGAATTTATGTTCCTCTTTGTTAAGTTACCATGTTTATATTGTTGTGACTTGTATACGATGGTCATTTTTGATGTAATTGTTGTCAGTTATATAGGCATTGATTATACTCCAGGTAGATCTTGAGTAGTCCAAACCATGTTTTTGTGACTGTCAGAATTGTTATTAATTTATGTGACCTCCTTTGCTCTAGGGTTCATATGTCAAAATATGTCTATAAATTCTAGGTCTTGAATTGTTGTGAAGAAATTTTCTTTTTATATATGGTTATATTGCATTCAGGATGGAGCCAGTCAATGGTCTGTAATGATGTTATGTTGAAATTACCTTCCAATATTACATGCCAGTTGTCATGATTGTGCTGTTTTATCCATTTGATAATCTGATCTTGGACCACTTCTCTATTTGATCCTGCCTGTGTTGGAAAGTAAGTATTGATAATGTGGATGTATTGTTTATTGGAGAAAGCTAGGTTGATACATATTAGCCTGCCAAGCTTCTTCTGGATATAGATATCCCTGTCTGCTAGTGATCTTCTGATAGCGATCCCGATTCCTGTGCCTCCAGATTCGCTCTTTCACCATATTGCATATTCCTTTGTCTTCCACTTTTTCATTGTCTCACTAATCCCATTGGTTTTTGTAGAAAGGATTATGTCTCAGTTGGTTTCTAATCATGAGTCCATTCATATTGTTCATTTTATCATGTCGGTAAGGCCTCAACAGTTACAGGTTGCTATTGTTATGTAGGGTTTTGTTTCAGTGATGTATTCGAGGTTTTGGTCTGACTGTGTCCTGTTATATAATTTGATTGTGTGTTTGTCGATGTTGAGAGAAAATGGTGTATTGTTGAGTTGATAACTATTTTTTGTGCTTTGTTTGTATCAACTGGTGATGAATTTATATTTTATTGGCTGTTCCCAAGAGAGGGATCAGTTATATCACTTTATAATTACCTATTATTGATAGAGTTGGGAGTATTAAAACTGTTCATTGCTAGGAATGATGCTTGTGATAGTGGACACTAGTGCATTCATAGTTTGTTTATGTTTCCAATTGAATTGTGTAATTGTTGTTGTTAGTGGATGTCAGTAATATTGTTTCACTCCGAAGCTTCTTTGTCTGCTTCCTGATTACTTTGGCTTGTATCTTCTTCCATGTCTTCTACCTGATCAAAACAGTATTGTTCGAGGTTGTAATCCTGCTGTTGAGGTCATTGAGTGTCTCTTTGATAGCTTTGAGTTCCTTCTGGATTTGAGTTAGGATAGTTATAATGTCTTTGAAATTTACGTTCGCAAAGGGTTGAGTTGTTAATATAGGGTAGAACGTTTGATGTTTTTGTTTTTAACTGCTGTCGCATATGATTCTAGAGATGTTGTGTCTTGTTTTGATGTGGGCTGAGTAAGTCTGTGGATTTTGAATAAGCCAGCTGGTCTAAAATGATTGTAAAGTTTTCCAAATCTCTCTGCTGTTCATGTTTGAATTCTTTCTATTGTTCTCTGCGTTTCTTGATAGTGCAGTTGGCGACGAGGTGTTAGGAACTGTCATATATAGTGCAAAACTAGGTTTGAATAGTTTTTGTTTCAATGGTAATCTTCTCAAAACTGAAATGTTGTTTTAGAGCTATGTGAAGTGTTTCTTCATCTTCGAAACTGAAGACGCCATACTTCCTGGGCTTGTATGATATGAGGCAAGAGATGTAGTATATCTTTGCTTGTAGTTTCTGGCAAATATGTCTCAAATCAAAGGCTATTGTATTAGGAGAAAGGTTTATAAGTTTGAGGAAGTGGTGGCCCCTGTATTTCATTTGATCTAGATCCCAGCAGGCATCAAAAATTCTAATCGAGTCAGCTTTGATAGGAATGCTCCATTTGGAGAGGAGTTTAGTTTTGTCTTCCTGTTGTGCAAATATAATTGTTACGATTTGCCACATTTGTTGGGTTATCATCTAAATGTTGATAATTTGCCTGAATTTGGTAAATGTTTGTTGTACGTCTATGAGTCTAGTGTTTAGGAAATGTCCCAGGTCTTGATACTGTTTTTCTTATTTAGTTTGTTGATCATTTTTTGTATATAAGTTAATCTGCCATTGTCTGTTTCAGATAAGGTTATATTGCTTGCATTGTCTGCAGCCTGTGATTCCCAAAAATGGTAATGATGTGATCTTTTTTATCAATATGTTCATGTTGAATGAGGAGAAGGCCTTTTGGAAAGTTAAGTGTCTTGGTGATATGAGTGATTTTTTGGTGAATTGTCTGTCCAGGTAGTTTTGCTACTTTGATATCCAATTTGAAGCATTCTCTACCATATTGTATCTAGTAGTCAAAGGATGATCGTAGCTGGGATCTGGTACTTGAGGGTCTTGTATAGATTTTATTGCCTTTGCCTTTGTTCTTGCTGACTTCGTACCAAGTTTCTGAGCTATCTTTGGGTTCTTTGAGTTCTTCATTACAATTCATCTCTATATATGAGTCATTGATTTTGGCTACAAGGTTGAGAGTACTAGTGGTTTCCTTCAATGTGTTCATGTTGGAGATTCCTTCTTGTCTTTGTTCAAGTTTTACTTATCATTCTATATTTTACTTGTTTGGTTGGGTCCTTGATCTTCTAGAAAGATGTTCTTATCTGCTTGTTTATTTCTTCCTAGATTGTTGTTTGAACTGGCAAGTGTGTGCTGGGTTGGAGATAAAATGTTTATAGTTTTAAGTTTTTTATTGTTGCTGGGTTTTTTGTCTAAAGTGGATATTTTCTTGTCTACTATGGGGATTGTCGTACTCTTGCTGAGCTTCTCTATATTATAGTTTGATCTACTGTTAGTGTATTATTGTTGTTTAGATTTTTCCATCTTGTAAAACTCTTTTGTTGAACCTTAAGGTATTACTGTATCACAAGTAAACAGGAGAGAGTTGATGACTTTGTTAATTATAGTAATGAAACTTTAATTGTCTATTATTATATTTATTTTTTTGTTTACACTTATTATGCTAATTATTATAAGAATTGCTATCAACTCTACTCTTGTAGAAGATAAGATATCTTAAATTTTTGCTTGGAAGATAATGACTTCTGTACCTGTTTTGGTTTAAATTACCTATCAAATTCCTATTCTATTATTAATATATTGTCTTGTGAATTAGCCATTTGTATATCTTTAGATTATTATACCTTATTATCTCTTGAACAATTTGTTATGATCTTATAATTATTCTTACTGAAACCTTAAGTTTATTTTTAATTGGGCTTTCATAACTAAGATTGTGTTTAGGCGAATACTGATATAGATAGAAGTAAGGTATATATGTTTATTTCATTTAAGAAAAGTTCTATACCTTATAGAGAAGACTATAATCTATTGTTAGAATTTGTATTATGGCTATTTTTTGTTGTTCAGAGAGATAGCTTATATTATTTTTTTTTGACTTTAATATTTATTGAATATGCTAAAGTTAATACATTATATACTATTGTTGATCCTAATACTTGCTTCTAAGTTCTAGATTATTGAAGAAGCAACCTTTGTACTTGAAGATCAAAGATATTTAATTATTGCTAATTATGTAATTAGCTATAATAAATTGATTGTCTAATTCTCTTTTTTTTTTCATAATTACAGTTGATTATCTCTCTTTATTACTAACCACTTGATTATTGATTGTTATTGAGTAAAAAATACTAGCATATTGAAACAGAAGTTGTTTATTTATGGACTATTATCATTGTTGTGTACTTTTAGTAGGAATATTTCCTTACTATATTCCACATATATGTTACTTGTGGTGATCTATATTTCCTTCAGATTTCTATATCATAATAAGGTTCTGTCTTATTTTTCTAAACTTGCTTGTACCTGCTACTATATGAGAAATCTTGCTCACAACTGCTACTATGTGAAAAATTTTGTTTTATTGTTATTGAGTAGTTGATCTAGAAATAAGATTCTCCTATACCTAAGGAAGTTTTTATATTTATTGTACTATTCTTTCTGAACTATTTCTTTTATCAACTTGTTTTCACTCTTAACAGATTTTTCTATTCATGTGTGTTTAACTAGGATAAAGGTTATTCTTTATAGCTTGAGCCTACTTAGAATCTTGTTTATTAGGTATTTCTTTTTTCTTGTCCAGAATGGGAGTCTATTTGTTATAATTAATATACTGAATCAATATTCATTCTAAAGCCATTGAATTCTACTCTGTATAGTAATGTTGCTCAAATTATAACTATTCAATCTATAAAATATGTTCTTTCTATATATAAGAATTTGTCTATTTCAAAGATTAAAGAGTTAATATCCGAAGTCTATATAAATAATGCAGTTTGAAGTTATTGAGAATAAGTCAACTTTGTGTTTTTTACTTTGTTTATCTTACTGCTTATCTTGGCATACTCTTTCTCTGATAATTCTAAGTTATTTAATAGATACTCTATTCTAAGAAAAAGGTATAATTTATAATATATTGCGCTTGTTTGTTAATAGTTTTTTTCTATATTAGGATTCTGATAGTGATATTAACTTTTTTTAATGATATTTTTTTGCAAGCTTTCTTTCTATTCTCTGGGTTCCATACTTCAAGGATTCTTATAGCCTTATTGTATTGCAATAAATATATTTGATTTCTATTTAAATTAATACTAACTTGTCTATACTCTTTGTTAATGTTGATATAAATTAGTAATGACTTGTTACTATTGACTTTGATGTTATTTATTTTAAAGAATACTAATACTTTATCTAATATATCCCATATATTGGTTTAGGAACTTGTAAACCAAATTGTATTATTTATATAAGTAGTTGCAGTGATTTGACAATCTTATTTATCTTGTTACTTATTTCTTTTAAGCTTAACAGTATTAGTTTTAGGATAACTTTAGTTTTTATTTTATAGCCTTTGTGCTTGTTCTCGATTTCCTATAGTAGGGAGTTATATAATATATTCTATAATAATAGTGAAGAGATAGTATTATCTTGATCAATTCTATCATAGATAATGTATTTTTCAGTAAGGCCATGTACTATTATTACTTTGTTACTTCTATCTTCTAATATGTTATCCATGATTTTAATAATTTATTTTGATATATATATTTTTCTAATGGTTCAAATTCACATCTATCAATAAAGTTATATATTTTATTAATGTTTTGATTAAAGATCTATGCCTTTATCTTGTATTCTTTAGCTTTTTCCATAACATTATTCAGAATTTAAATTGGCTTCTATGTGCTCCCTCCTAGTAGTCCTACCCCATTATTCTTGTAGAATATTTTATATATATATTTTTACTATTCTTATTGTTATAATATCCATAAATATCTTTTGAATTGTTTTTAAAAGAACGATAGGATGAGTTATATTTATATCTCCTAACCAGTTCTTAGATTTTGGAATCGAATATATGTTTTTTCTCTTCTAATTCTTTAGGATCTTACTTGTTATCAGGATTTTATTAAAGAGGGTCTTCAAAACCTGAGTCCTTTCTTTTTAAAGTTTTTCAATATACTGTATAATATTTCTAATGGTCCTAGTGTGCTATCATCTTTTTTCTTTGTATTGTGTCTCTTATTTCTATTGTTCTAATTGGATTCAATATTTTACAAACTATTATTTCAGAATACTTTACTTTGGATTGTATTGCTTCTTCCAATATAGAAAGTTTCCTATATCTAGGATCTGTCTTGATCTTGTTCATTATTGAAAGTGATCTCTAATTTAGTTTTAATTTTAATCTCATTTTCTTCTATGTATTCTAATCATCTTTGAATGTTTATAACTTTTAATTATCTATTTAAGATAATATTTATCATTTTTTTAGAATTTTCCTCTAAGTTTTTATATCTGTACTCTATATGTTTTTAGATTTTTCTTATTTTTTTTTTGCTACTTGGACTTTTACTATAGTACTTTCTATATACCAGATCTCTTTAATTTCTAATAGTCACATATGTATCTCTCTTCTGTTATATATTGTGTCTTCTTAAGTAAGAGGTAATTTTAATAATAAAGATACTGATAAGTTAATTTCTCTAATTATATTCTTTATTTATACTTCTTCTATTTGTGGGTGTGATTTTAAATTCACAAGCCAGGCCTGGCATCTTATATATGCTTTACTAATTTTAAGCCATTTCTGTATCAATATTTTATATTTTGACTTATGAATGGTTCTAATATTCTTTATTTGTTGTCTTTTCTTGAGTATACCCTTTATTGCTACTAACATCATTTTTTTGAGTTGTTTTTAAGTTTTCTCTACTGTTGTAGGGCTGACTTTCATAATATTGCTTATCAATTCTTTCAAATTTTTTTTGAGAATTTAGTCCATTACTTAGAGTTAAAATTGTTGAAATCTATCCTATTTTGTTTATTATTTTTTCTGTTTATAAACATTGACCATAAAAATATGTGATAGATCAAGAAAAGTATTACCATCTTGTAGTTGCTATTAATGATTGTCTCAATTGTTATTGTCTTATATTTATAATATATAGTATAGGGTTAATGGATTTAATATCCAAATATAGTTCCATCTTTTTTTTTTTTTTTTTTTTTTTTTTTTAACCCACAGTCAGGCCAATATGGCTTGTCCATTTTATTGTAAACATATTTGATATTTAAATATTTTATGACTTTCACATATTGACTCATCCATCTACAAAGTTTAATCTTCTCTAGATACAACTTAAAGGATGATATTTCACTCACTTTGTGGCTTGAATTATCTTTTAGTCACTCAGATCATTGCCTATAGCTCATCACAGTAAACCAAATATAGTTCAAACTGTTTCTATATCTTAATTTTAGTTAGTATATATATAATTTCTTTTAAATCAAAAAAAAAAAAACTCTTTACCACAAATCTTTTTTTTGTTAAAAATTTTCTTTTTAGGCAATTTTATGAACTAAGAAGAAAAGTGAATGGAAAAATGAGTTCTCTAAGAGAACAAAGAAAGCAATATGCTTAGTGTAGACCTAACTACAATGAGAATGTCCTAGCTAAAGGTAACACAAGGTTGTCATACAAAGAAACACAAACAGTGAAAGATAAGCTTTTAAAGAAAGATAAAGGGAAAGGAAAAAAAACCTATCAAGAAAACCCTAGAAACGAATTGCAGCAATACCCAGATACTAATCAGACTCCCAGCCCTTATCAAACAATGGAAACAAGACAACAAAACAACAAAAAACAATCCTCATAAAGTGAACAAATCGAAAAAACAATTCAGCCAAATTTAATAGATAATGATAACCAAGCAAATATAGGCACTATGACTACCAGATCTAGCATCAATCAAGAACCCCAGAAGTTTATATCTGATAATGGTAACTCTAATATAGAAATAAAGGAATCAAGCAATAGCAGAAAGGATAATCAATAAAATGAAGAAACATAGCAAGAGATCACACTCAAAACTAGAGAAACAATAAGCAAACTCAACAAGCCCAGACCAAGAACTCCTATCGATAAACTACTAGATTTGACAGAGAAAGAGTCAAAACAGGAATCAAGGCCTCCCTTATTTCAGAAAGAACCACTAGCCAAAAAATTATACATATAATCAAAAGTTTTAACTCGCTTAATGACTTCCTCTCTATCTATAGCAAAGGAAAAGGCAAAGATGAACATATTATTGCTATTTTCTGTGATCACCTCAATGTAGAAAAAGCATGCAACACTATTCTACTTGATACCAAAGATGCGTATCTAGAACACATGGCTTTCACATTCTCTAAACAAAATAAAGAAATGAGTATTATAGTATGGGATATCCCTCTGAACACTAAATTCATAGACATATAACAAACATTTGCCAAATATAATGAGATTATCAATATTTCCATGTCAACACAAAAAATGTGGCAATCAGCAGTCATTACATATATAGATCAACAATCAAAAAAAGATTTAATCAACAAGTGGAGTATCCTATTGTGATCAGACTCAATTAGGATTTTTGATGCACAATGAAATATGGACCAAATGAAAGTATGTAACAACACCATAGTAAAACTGATCAATCTTCCACCTAACACCACAGCCTTTGATATTAAATATACTGTATATGTGAAAAACAAAAGCAAAAACATGTTACATTCAAGACATATATCATACAAATGCAAGTGATTTGCTATAGTGGGATTCAGCAATCAGAATGATCTAGAAAATGCAATAGTACAAAACTTCACCTTGGATAAAATTCAAACTGAATGGAAATCAATTGACACAAAACTCTGCATAATATGTGATAGTATAATGCATCTAGTTATTCAATGTCCTATTAAGAAAAGAAGGGAACAGTGGAACCACTATAACATAGAACAAGCAAATAGATTTGATAAACTCATAATAGATTCAGACCTGCTCGTACTGAAATAATTAGACGAAAAACTCCGGCCAATAAATATATAAAAACTAAACCCGGTTCATATGCAGCAGTAGTCAAAACAGTAAGAGAAAACAAAGCAATGAAACAATCACATCAATCTGACCTAACACAAATCCTAAACATCCTTAATAAAATTAAACAAGAAATCTTATAGATTAAAAAAGAAATTGTAGACCTGGATAAACACATCATCAATCTTGAGACCTACGATGAAGAATATGATAAATACATAGAAGAGGACACAATTTTGCATAGTAAAAAAGAAGATAACCCAACAATAGAAGAGGCCTCTATTAACAGCAATAAAGACAACTGTACCCAACAACAATAAATCCAATTATCTATATAAAAATTAGATCAAAATATGGATTGCATGTATAATGCAATTATTGATTCTTTTGCAGGTAATACACGAACCTCTCCAAATCAACAATAATGAAGAGTAACTTGAACATTAAAAATACATAACATCAAGAAACACCTAGTATTAATATTACTACTATGTTACCTAATATAATATTATATCAAGAAAAAACCTCTCAAAATTCAACAAATATAATAATTGACAACAATACACCTTCACGAATACATGCAATAGAATCCACACAGATAAATAGATATCTTTACAAATCTATCTGAAAAGTTGCCACACTTAATGTACAAGGACTTGTAGAAATACACAAATGAGAAACATGATTTAACTTTTGCAACTTAGCAGAATGGAACATCATAGTCACTATAGAAACCAACAGCTTATACCATCAATCAAAACACTGGCAACATGCAAAATATCAAACTATTTGGATACATAAGGAATCCTAAATAATCAGCCAAAATTTCAACATTATGATCAGTAAAGAAATAGCTTATCAGATATATAACTATAAAACATTAACTGGGAGACTTATTTCCATTAACCTGGCTTTCCCATATAAAGAAAAAATAAGAATAATAAAATATACTTCCCAGTATAAGATATTGAAGGAGAGAAGTGCACAATCATCAACACCCTCAACAAATGGATCCAAGAAACAACAGAAAAAGGCTAGCATATTATGATACTAGAGGATCTCAATGGAGTCCCTAACCCTTCTATGGATAAGCAAAACAATAACAGAGTGAATAAAAAGTGCAGCCCCTCAGGTAAACACATACAGACCCTACTAGACAATGGATTAGAAGATATATACAGAAACCCCAATCCAACCAAATGTGAGTATACATGAAATAGAGGTACATTGAGTAGCTGAATCGATCAGATATGGATAAACCCTATAGCAACCTGGCAATCTAGAGTAGCTACTATTCAAGATTCTATAGTACCTTTTATATAAAGTGATCACAAGCCAATGACAATGGAATTGAAAGTCTGGTATTTAAACAAACCCAAACAAGCCTCACATCATACATCTAACTATTATATAAACTGGCATCTGATCACAACTGAACAATGAAAAAAGTTCAGTGAACAAGTAGAACACCATCTCCCTATCAAAAGCATAAACAACCAAGATATTAACTAAGGATGGGACTGTTTTAGCGATATTTTACAAAAAACTGCAAAAAGCCACATACCTAAAATGAAAAATACCACAAAATAAGAAACAAATACAGTAATACAGAAACTATTCCCCTTCTCATACAACTGTAAAAATTTTTTACATACCTCAAACAGTCAGCAACAGTGACCAGAGAACCAAGTGTTATAGTCAATTGAGCTACCTAGCCAAATACAAGAACTTCTTCCAGATCTAATGGCAACATGGAACAAAATTAAAACCAACAATTCCTCCTCATACATCCAATACTGGATCAAGGTCATCAAAGACAATATCAAAGCATACAAAACTATTGCCAAAGCAATCTTCCAGAGAAGACAAGTACAAGCCATCAAAAAAAGAATCCAAATCAAACAAGAATATCTTAACAGCAACAAAAGAGCCATGATAGACACATTATGAAGAGATCTAGAAAACAAATACTTTTCAATAAGCTAATTATACAAAACTCAAATGAGATTAAGATTTTTTCTGAACCAACAGACATCAAGTGCAAAGTTCGTGAACATTTCTATGATTGGACCCACCCAGAAACATTGTTGATATTACACAACACCCACACTAGCTAGAAGAATACAAGCTTAAATCACATATCAAGAAACACTTTTATAAAGAAATACTCGATAACATCTCGATATAAGAACTAGAAAAAACAATCAGACAGCGTAACTCAAAATCTATGCCTGGTCCAAACCAAATTCCTTACATTGCATATAAACATTAGCAAAGCAAAGCAAAAACAGAATTGTGTGCAATTTTTAACCTAATAATTCAACATGGAATAACACCAAAAGAATGGAGCAGAGATTACATCTATCCTATACTCAAATCCAAAGATTGGGCAAACAATCTCGATATAACCAAACCCATAACACTTCTAAAAACAGTAAGAAAAATCTTTACTAAAATTATCACTGATTGTTTAACCACCTGCCTTGCCAAGCATAAAATATTATCCAAACTCAACTGGGCTGCACTCCCAGGAAATAGTATGCAAGATCCCATACATATTTTAAATAATATCATCGAACATACAAAGGAGAACAAACAACAAGCTTGGATCCTAAGCCAAGACATGTCCTAAGCATATGACTCAGTCAACATCAAAATGTTACAGCTAGCTTTCCAAAGAATTCAAATACCAATACAAATCACACAAATCCTCAGCAACATACTGCAAGAGCGATCAAATAAAGTCATAATCTGTTTTGATCTGACAGAAGCATACCAAGTAAGAGATGGAATTGATCAAGGTGACACAATATCTCCAATCCTTTGGAGAATTTTCTATGATCCCCTTCTCTCAATGATTAGCCAATGTCATAAAGGATATACAATTAGCTCCAAAATCTATACTGATTTAAAAAAGGGCTGAACAGAAAAAACAATCAACATTACAGTCAGTGCATATATGAATAATACTACCTGGCTGACAAGCAACAAAAGAGACCCTCAAAGAATAATAGATACAGCAGAAGAATTTTATCACATAAATGACATTCAAGTCAATTCAGCAAAGTTACAACTAATTGCCATTAATATAACAGAAAAAAAATGTCAGCTAGGAATCCAAATAAATGGCCAAACAATACATAAGTACCTGACAAACACACCAATTAGAATTCTCTGCATATGGTATGACAGCTCTGGCCAAAAAGACTATCAAAAAGCTCTAATAAAACAAAAAATCACAAGTATACATACACTTCTCAATATGAAAAAAGTAACCGACAAACAAGCACAATATATCATCAATTATATCCTTATACCCAGCATTGAATATCTCTGTAATAACATTATTCAAACTTGACAAACCTGCAACCAATTGATGAGCAAACTCACAACTGTATTCAAGCACAAAATTAGACTTGCCAGAACAGCATCCAACAGTATATTATACAATCAACACAAATACAATATAATGCACCTTTGGGATAGACAAGTTCAGTTACATGCCAATAACTGGTACACTAGGATCAACCAAGAGAATATTATAGGAGACATTGCTCGCTACTGCCTTCAAACATTGCAGAATATGTTTTGGTCCACCAGAGAGATATACAACAATATTCAGGTTCCCATGCTCGAATCAGGAAGAAACTTAACACACAACACAATCTGGATGCTCAGGACACATGGCTTTACCTTTTACAGAATTCATAACAGCAACTTTCACATAAAGAAAAAGTAGATATCACTATAGAAGAAATAGTAGAGCCAGAGATATATAGAAAAATCCACTCAGGACTAAGGAGACATAATATACTCTTCACTAGACAACTTCTCAATGGAGAAGGAAAAAGGTCCTACAATAGTGCCAAGCTATCAGAATTCACCAAAAGATAGTATCAGGTCCAACCCCCATATAGTTTTTCATACCCTTACATCATGGATCTCAAAAGAGCAACAAGAATACATGAATCACTTCCTACAATGCAATTCTCTCACTGAAGTCCAAACAATAAAAGCTCACTGGATTGCCATAACCATAAATAACCACACAGTAATAGGAAGAAAACAAAAAAAGATATACAACAACTAAATATCATATAGACATAATATACAAGTATCCAACCAGTCACTACTCTTTGAATGTGATGGCTGTGACATCAACCAAAATAACAGATCTGAGCCCAAGTGCACTTTCACAACTACCAATAAAAGCACAACTTCGATTCATATCCAGAGCAATAAGATATCAATAAGATTTAATTCTTCAGAAGCCAACATCATACTTAGAAACAAAGTATCTCCCAACTCAATATTAATTGCACTCGTCAAAATTTTTCGAAGACTCTTTCCCATTTACCTGTGGTGCAGCAAACCCAGGTAACAAAACACTAAAAGAAAAAGAGATATGGAGAGATTTAAGAGACAACAATATATAACCAGTAGGATGAACTACAACATAGACAAGCATAACCAAGGGAAAGGCCACTCCTATCGAAAAAAACAAAGAGCAGACACTAGAAAAGAAATACACAACCATCATCCAAAGCAAAAACGAAAACAAAAAATATCTCTTCCCCTCCAAAACCACCTCCACTCAAGAACAAAGCCTCCCAGACAATAATATGATAGCAACCAGCAGCAACGAAAGCAATAACAACAGCTCCAGCTCATGGAGCGAACAAGTCAAACGAGAACACTCCCTGGCACCAGCTCTTCAGGAACACACAACTAGAGAGAACTTCTCTGAACAACATCCAGCAAGGATAGATGACTCCGACATCGACATGGAAATCAATGAAAGTCTATCAGAAACAGAGGATGACTGGCAAACTGCTGACAATTACAAGGAAAAGAACAAACAACTGACAATATACACACCCAGCACAAGACCTCGACCTAGGTCCCCCTTTGATCCCAGAATCAGATATGGACGGGAGAGAATTAAACTCGGAGCCAAGGCTTCATTAATACCAGATAACAGCACACACAAGAAAATATCTTTCCTCACTAAAGTTCTTAACTCTCCAGAAGGCCTACTACTCATTCAGAACAAACGGCGAGAAGAGGAAGACTATATCATTACCATTTTCGGTAATCAGCAAACAGCAAATGATGTAAGCAACCTTATCTTATCAAACACAGATAACCTCTGACTATCACACATGGAAAAAACAATACACAAGCTCAATAAGGAATGTAGTATCAGGGTATAGAATGTCCCCCTAAATACAAGACTCATAGATGTACAACAAACTTTCATCAAATTTGGCCAGATCAACAACATCAAGTTAACAACGAGAAACATGTAGCAATCAGTGACCATCACCTTCACTAACAAAGAAGATAAACTCAAACTCATCAACCAATGGAGCATACTAATTAAGGCACACTCAGTCAGAATCTTCGATGCCGAATAGGACCTGAAACAAATGAAGAACCAGGGTACCCACTCTTTTAAATTAACGAACCTTCCACCCAATACAAATATCTTTGACCTCAAACTAATTAGTCTAGAAACAGGGGCAAAAACTTGCTATATCCCAATCTCCTATCTTACAAAACTAGAAAATACGCCATTCTCAGCTTTGAAAACGAGAAGTCACTCCAAAAAGCCCTCAATCAAACATTCAGCCTTGGAGAAACCACCCTGGAGTGCAAACCAATTGAAACCAAACTATGCACCATCTACGATAGCTCACAACACCTGGTTGCACAATGCAACATCAAGAAAAAAAGAGAACAGTGGAAAGAATTCAATCAAGAACAGGCCAACAAATTCGAAAAACTATATTAATGCTATAGACTCGCCAACTCTGCCCCTATACGCAAACTTATTCCACCTACAACCAGAAAAACATCTAATCACCCAGGATCATATGCATCAGCTGTCAAACATAGGACCCAACAATAACACCAGACTAATGCTGACCACGACTCCAATCAGGACATAGTTAACATGCTTGCAACAATCCAAGTTGAGTTCAAATCAATCAAGGAAGCCTTACACAACCTCGACGAAAGAATTGACAACTTGGAACAATACTGCTATGACAATGCAGAAGTAATGAAAGAAAACTACCATCAAGAAATCATCCAGACCGCACCAGCCTCACCACAGTCAATCAACATGAATGATATACCACAATAACAACAGCAGCTCCATAACTCAATTGGTAACATGGACCGAACAATGAATGCCTTAGTATCTACTATCGTGAACATTCTTCCAGAATCCTCAATCACATCTCATACCACAAGACAATAACCATGGATAACGCAACAAGTAATAACCAATCAACTGATAATACTTCTCCTCAGCAATCAAATATCCTACATGACAAAACAAAAAAGACAACAAAACAAGATAGTTCACACCATTACTCCAGCACTGCTACACATGCCTCATATCAAGACATATCCACAAAAGAATCTTCTATCTCGAAAGAACAAGATAACAACACACAAAATCTCCCCTCTAGACCCTTCTGGACCATTGCAACATGCAACTGCCAAGGACTAAACGACTCAATAAAAAGAACACTTTGGATGGAAACATGGAAGAAAGAAGCATGGGATATTATAATCTCAACAGAAACTAAAGGAAAAGTCGCGGAAACCAAATATTGGAAAATACAAGAGTTCACAAGCTGGTGGCACAGCAATGATGACATGGGTACTGGCATCGGCATCACTATTAGAAGCGACATTGTTGACAGAGTAGTTCACATAGAGAAAAAACTGGGAAGACTCATATGCATTGACCTAGCCCTATCAAACAAAAGATTCAATAGAATCATAGGTGCATATTCACCCGCAAAGCTAGGCAACGAAAGGAATGAAACACAAAAACAAATAATCTTCTGGATAAAACAACACAATCATGAAAATTGGCATATTATACTAGGAGGGAATTTCAATTCATGCCCCATACTGAAAATAGATAGAGTTTCCAGTAACAGAAAAGTAGTAAAGTGTACCTCTGACTTCTTCTTCCAAAAGCTAGAAGAACTTGACCTATTCGATACCTTCTGATACTACAATCCACATGATAAAGAATATACTTGGCACAAAACAACTAGTACCATCCATGCAGCCAGCCATATCGACATGATCTGGTGCAGCTCCAGACCCTCTTGGAGTTCCATCGATGCATACATAGTAGATAACACTAGTATCAGCACAGATCACAGGATCCAAATAACATATATGGAGACTTGAAAGCTTGAGTCCCCCACAAAACTATTGCATCGCCCACACAACAACATCCGATTTGCCTAGCAAGCCACATCAGATGAACAATGGCTAGCATTCACAAATAATCTGGATTCCTCCAAATATTAGTTAGCAGCCGAACTCTCACAAAACAACCCAGACATTGATCAAATATGAAACACTCTTCATGACATAATCCTCAAAGCTGTGAACAGACACATTCAGAAGTTCAAGGAAAAACAGAAAAACTGCCAAAAAAGAACAGTCGTCAACAAACCACTCCTTCTCTTACAACTCAATGAATATAGGAGACAGCTGGTCCTACATGGGAAAAAATCAGCCAAATTCTGTTCCAGCAAAAGTAATACACTCTACAAGGCCATCATTACCAGAATCTCACTGCCCAAATAGATCTCTAATCAAAACATTGAGGACATCATATCTGAAATAGATATGCTCATTAAGATAGAAAGACTTGCCATTAAAAAATCAATCAAGGAAAAAACCAAGACCAATATCAAGAAGTGGAAAGAACTCCACAACACTTGGTTCGACCAAGACAAAAAACAAATGATTCGGTTCATACTCGGCCAATCCAGAAAGAGTATTATCACGAGCAAGCTAATCCACAATACAGTCACTGAGAAGAATCTCATTACCGACCCCTTAGAAATTAAAAAAGAAGTTCAGTCGCACTTCAAAGAATGGACCAAACAACATCAGTTGCATGAATACAAGGGAACCATCTGGTAACAAGAATATGAACCTAAGAAAGAAATCGATCTAAACTGGTACAGTGAAGTCAATCTTCCTATAACGCTCATCGAACTCACTAGTTGCCTTAACAAAACTAGTAATAAATCAGTATTAGGCCTTTCACAAATACCATACATAGCATACAAACACATGAGCAAGGATTTCTTGGAACTCATCACAGTTTTTTTTAACAAGCTCTTAGACAAATAAATAACCTCAAAGGAATGGAAGAGAGGTACAATATACCCAATCCCCAAGCCGAAGGAATGGCACCACGATATCAACATCACATACCCTATAACTCTCTTAGAATCAATTAAGAAACTATTTACAAAAATTTTTACAAACAGGCTAGCAAAGGTTCTCACAAACAACCCTATTCTATCTCCACACAACTGGGCTGCACTACATGGACACAGTACCAGAGAACCTATAACAATAATAAACCAAGTCTTAGAAAATGCAAGATATACACGCAAACCCTGCTACATGCTTTTTCAGGATATGAGCAAAGCCTATGACACTGCCAACATAGAAAGACTGGTAACTTCCATGCCTCGGATCAGAATCCCAACCCAAACCATCAACCTAATCAAAAACTGTTTTAACAACTGACAAAACACTGTTATCACATACTTTGGCAACACAGATCCATACCCAGTCAAAGAAGGCATTGACCAAGGTGATACAATATCCCCTTTACTCTGGTGTATATACTACGATCCACTTCTTACTATCATCAGCAATATAAAAGGATACCAACTATAGTGTCATAAACCCCACAAAGCAATCGCGCAATCTCAGATATAAACATATCCATTACAGTATACATGGATAACACTACCTTCATTACCCAGAATAGAAAGGATCTTCTGGGCATCATTAACATCAGCACCTTCTTTTACAATTTGAATGACATCACAGTCAATTCACACAAATCAGAATTGCTGATACTTAATGCATCTTAAAACAATAACCACGTAAACAACTTTGAAATAACACCAGCAGACCCAATAATAGCCATCAGAGTCCTAAGTATATGGCATGAAGCCAAAGCTGGCAAGAAACATCAACGAAAGTTGATCATGTCCAAGACAACCACCCTCTGCAACACACTCACCAGGAAGCAAATCACAGACAAAATGCATTGATACATCACAAACCATATAATATTTCCTACAATAGAATATCTCCTATAAGACCTAATCCTTATACAAGAAGAATGTGATAAAATTGATAGAAAAATTAGGCATAGCTTCAGAAAACGGGTTAGCCTGACTTATTCAGTACCTAACACAATAATACATCTTAACAATCAATATAGCATCATGGAAATACAAACAAGATAGTTGCAAAAATATGCTAGTGATATTCAACAGTTGTTTTTCAATCTGAACATTGTCGGTGATATTATACATATCAGCACCCATGAGCACCAATGGCTCGCATGGCAAAAGAAGAATATCTTTAATACCTGTCCATACATCTTCAAAAACAAGGCCAACTTTCTATAAGACTGCCTACGTAAATCCAGAGACACAACATTAATATCAACAGATTTACTACAGTAAACAATAACCACCAGAACTTACATCCCATTGAAGACTTTGTCGAACAAGATTGGTATTCAAAACACAGAGCAGCTCTCAGGACCCACCAGCTCTTCTGGATCAAACAATTAATCAGCTCGTACATGACTAAACCACTAATGTGGCAACAGATCAGGGCCCTACACAACAAAATAGCTAAGAAAAAAGAATCAACATGGTTCCCATATTTCCAACAACAGATAACATTTTATCTCCAAAGTATACCTGCTTATCAATCCTCCAACCCACTTATTCAAATAGAACCAATCACCTAGAACAAATACAACACTCCTGGTATATTACACATTTCAGACACTGTCATGGGCTTTCCCAGTGAGTCCGTCGCTAATCTGTAGCACCTTGCGTAACCCAGAATTCACAAAAATACTTACAAATAACATAAAGAAGAGAACACCTCCTATAAAGAACACTTAAGGAAGGCAGAAGTGTGGTGATTGACTTGACTGAAGGTAAGTGTCTCTTTATTACATTCAGTTTTTTTGGTATATCACTAACTCTTATCTCTATTTTCAATGAGGGCTGCTTTTTTACACATTCAGCTCTCTTCTCAAGGAGGGCTGTTTTTCTAACACAGTCAGTTCTACCTTTTCGTCATACATTGGTAAGCTATTTATACTTTTCTAACTAACAATGGGCTATCTACTTTATAATAGGCTATACTAACCCTAAGCTTTGCTAAACTTTCTATACTTTTTCAGATACACATAGTTCCCTTATCAGTACCCAAGCCTTATCTATAGTTTCTTACCTTGCAACACTCAATCTTTCATGCCAGACTTTCAGGTTTTTGGATTCTAGACTGTTATACGTAAATCGCATTACCCACATGACCCATAACAACACCAACAAGTTTTAGGCAAATGCATTAGTGAAAAACCTGACACTATCAAAATCAGGCACTATACTATAACAAACAACTCTTCTGTTAATGCCTGCACTGACTGTGATATCTCCAACACCACTGACAATAGAGGTGAAATCTGTTGTATAGAAGCACCAAAAATCAGAGCCTTCAAGGTTCTCGTGATCAACACTACAAAATCATGCAGCTCACTTGACTCTATATTAAAGAAAAAAATACAAACGTCACCAGATATTATCAAATGTTTCTTGACAGAGCCCAACTTAGTCTTTGACAGACTAGAAATTGATAGCACCCCACACATACTACAAGATCTCTTCTACACTATTAACTTTAACCTCCCAACCAAACAAGAACTTACCTCAATATATCACAAAGTCAAGGATATTAACAGTCTTTACATCTACATAGATAGAGCATACAACATTGAAAACAATCCCAACACATGTGAAATAGACATCAATATTAGTGACAATTATGCAAGCATAGCCACAATCGAATTACAACTAGAAGGACAACTTTCAGCACTCAGAGCAGAGATCCTGGTTGCAACAATAGCAATAGTCTTAAGTGGATCAAAAAGATCCCTCACAATCAAAAATGATTCACTTCCCCTAATAGGAGAATACAACGCATACAGTGAAAACAATATAAAAAAAATCAAGAAACTAAGGCTCATCAGCAACCTCGGTATCACAGCAACACATTACCAAACTCCCATTACCTGGCTCAAAACAGATAAACAGAACCACACTAACACTCATCCCTTCCTCAAAGTTGACAAATTGGCAAAGTACCACAACAACAACAAAGTGATCAGCCACCAAGGACAGCTAACTGATGCCACTTATGGTGATCGCATCCTCACTTTCCATTACAAAGATCAAACAGAAATTACCACAACTGTCCGAAAGGCCATTAAACAAATTAGGCAAACATAGTTAACATATCAATGGATCACACTCAACAGAAACAAAGACTTAACTAAACAACAGGCAGAAGACATAAACTGGCAGGAAACAGCGCAGAGACTCCACCTGTCGGCTATCAACCTCAACACGACAGACACATGGAACCACATATAAAGGAGCTTTGCACTCAAACTATAGAACAAGGAGCTCACCACAATGGACAAACTTCACATCAAAAGCCCCGACATATACAAGTCAGATACATGCTTTGTATGTCCACATACAGAAGACAATATTCACTCATTCAGATGCTCATTCCATGGCATCAATATTGAACAAGTCACATTGAACTCCATACATCAAGAAATAACAGCAAGAATCGACAACAACATTACTCACAACATCAGACAAGAGCTCACATCAAACATAGCAATAAATAATATATGAAACAGAATCATTATGGGAGATATCAGCAAAACCATTCTAAAGATCACTGGCAAATACATTAAATCCAACCAAATAGCAGAGACGGTTAACAGCATCCGCAACACTATCAGATTCTAGACATATAATATCTGGATCGATAGGTGTGAGCACCTACACCAATAGGAAAAAAAACAAGGAATACCAGCAGGAAAAAATAGAAAGAATCACAAACAATCTCCTTTCAAAACAAAACTCAAGAGATCCAATACCCAACAAAATGGATGCATACCCTACAGAACTCATATCCAATATCCTTCGTGGAATCCACAATATCTTCGAAATTTACAAGGAACATGTTAACGGTGCCTAGGCATGTTAGTTCCTAATAGGAACAACATGCCACAAGGGTTTAAAGGTGGAGCCCCACCACCAATGGCGGCAGGTACCCATTAGACCAGGTAACAATTGATTTTATTGTAACCATGTACAGTAGACACATGGGAAAAATGTCTGTAATATAATCTTTGATAAAGTAACATGTAATTGTATATAAACTCAATAAAATAGGCAATGTTGCATATTTATAAAAAAAAAAAAAAAAAAGTATTAATTGTACTAAAAAATCAGTAGCATACTCCACTTCCAATCAAAAATAATAGAGTAGAGGGCCCAAATGCAGAAACATACCACATTATAAAAAAACTTAAAACAATAGTAAATATAGAACACAACATCACTAGTAAACTAACAAATATTGCACTTCAAATCCAAAATAACATCAATTTTGAAATTTACACAGATGGCTCTATGTTATAACATGGAACCAATACTATATGAGTTTTGGCTGGATCATTATCACCAGAGAGAATCAAGAAGTACAATTCCAAGGACAAATAAAAAACTTCCCCTCCTCAACCAGAACTAAATTAGTAGCCATTATGACAGCAGTAAATGTACTACCCATCTATAGCAGGACAAATATATACACAGATAACCAGGCTGCTATTAACAGTATATGGAAAACAATGAAAACAAATCATATACATAATCTTAGAAAACAAAAAAATCTAGGAGTCTTATAAAGATTTGTGATATAGTTAGACATAATCAACTCAAACTAGAATTTATAAAAGTTAAAGCATACATTGGAGACAATATAATAAAAAAGCAGATCAACTAGCTACTATCAACACCATCAAGGGCATGACTCCTGAACACAGAACAATACACACTATCCCTATCCAAAATCAGCAATACATATTAATCCCTTAATGGGACTATACAGAAATCGAGATCCCTATCAAAAGTATGGCAAAAGAGCTAACTAGGACCACACATCTAGCAAAATGGAGACTCCTAAACAGAACAAGAAATGAATTGTGTGACAGAATAATTAGATACATCCACTGGTCTACAACTCTGGAAAACCTTCAATCAACTCGAATGAGCAACCCACAACAGACTGGGAAGATCAACAATAGAGGAAGTTCAATCTCAGCCTCTGGAATGAAGAATTATCCACCAAAACTAAACTTTTCAGCCACTTGCCCACCTTATATAAAGATAACAAATATATTAAATGCAATAATAGAAAAACAAATATTCACCTATTTTTCTGCAAAGATCAATGAGAAAAAACAAAAAAGCAGATTCAAAACATCATAGTATAAATATACAGCAATTCAGCAAAACACCAAATATAGAAAGACACCTACAAGAATATCAGAAAAATAACTTACTACACTTTCTAGAATACTTAAAATACCTGTTTAAAGGGGCCATCTTAAAAGAAACAGTTAATACAGTTACCAAATATATAGCAGACCACTCTTCCAGAAAACAATATATAAAAGAAATCTGATAAGACTTTAGCAAATATCTCCTCAGCATATGGAAAACAAGATGTGATGACTTTCACAAGTAGAAAGAAATATACTATATCATAAGGAAAATCAAGAGAACTATCAGATATAGCACCTCAATCAAAAGTGATTGGTTTAATGAAACAAAAAGACACATAAAAGATCAATTCGTCAATTTGGTCAATAACTACATAAGTAAATACATAAAAAATATTACACACCTATCAGATATCTTCAAAATTTTATATAGCACTAGCCCAGCCTTGGCTGGTTAGCTTCCCAATAGGAGTAGCGACAAGTCGCGAGATGAATTTCTTTTCTTTTCTATCAAACTTTACTTGGTTAACATAGGTAGCACTAGTATAAACATATGTATACTCTACTTAATCCAAATAAAGTAAGGCTGAGCCAGCAGTTTAAAACAAAGTTTCTTTTAGATATGTAGAACTGTCTATATACAGTACATCTATTAAATAAAATACTAGTAGTGTATTTATGATATAATTGGAATTGTTTGTTCTGTACTATTCTAGAATACAATTTAGTCAATAGTCTACTGTCTCATTTAGATTGTTTATCACTATAATTAATATATTCTTGCTCTTTGTTTTGTTGATTTTGGATTTGAGCCAATAATACAGTTTAGCTCTATCTTATTTTCTAACTTCATCTGTCAAATTATATATTGTTATAATTCTGTACAGATTTTTTTCTTAAATATTAAATTGCTGAGTAGGTCTCAATTAATATATTTTTCTATATTGTATATATGCATTAACCATATTTATTCATTATAATGTTTACTTCTATTCTATATATCTATTATACTAGTTTTATAACCATATCTTATATCTTCTTTTAGTATTCTATTAATATGATTTTTTTGATAATCAAGTTTTCATTTTTTTCAAATGTTAATTTATTATTTCTTGCAATATTCTAACAAGGATAGTTTATCAATCTCTATATTGATTTTTCTTTTGTTTAAAGTACTTATTTTCCATTGCTTTTATATATCATTTGTCTTTTTTTTTTCTTTTCTCTTATCTATTTCAGGCCCTATACTTTTGGATTACTAAGTATAGTTATTTTGAAGAAAGGAAAAAGTCAAATTTATTATACCTATGGCCTAACTAAGTGAGTCTATGCAGTTCATCATTTCTTTTATAGTGTTGTTATTGTGGATTCTATCAGGCTGATTTTTTTATTAATTAGTACTTATTGTATTCTAATGTCTATTCTCTTTGGAAAGAGGGTTCTAATGTTTGAGTTCTTTGATACTATCCCATATTCTGTAGGGAGTTTATAATAGTTAACCTTTTAGCTTTGATATGGGTCCTGCCTTGATTGTTGTTACTCTTTTGTCTAATATGTAAACATGGTATTTAATGACCTTTATATCTACTTGGAGTTATTTGAGTGCTCCCATTATTATTTCCATTCTCACTGATGGATACTATAGGCTCTTAAGAATACTTGTATATATTCATTATGAACTATAGAAGCTACTAATTGATCTATTATTTTGTTTAATTAAGATGAATCCTTTTTGGGCTATCATTTTAAGTCTCAGTTGTTCAAGTCTATTTGCTCTGTCTTTTTTGGGAGAGCCTTCTTTGTTGATCGAGTAGGTGATAAATTCATGATCCTGAATATTACACCTGAAGCAAAATTTTATAGTTCTCTCTATCTATACTAGTTTTGTGCTATTGAGATTAAGACTGGTATTTTTTGCTTTACTCAAATCCTAGTTATTTTTGCAATAAAAAATTGTAAACCTTTTGTTATGGGCTAAGTAATTCAAGAGAAGTAATAATCTTGCATACCAGTTTGTGTAATGATTTTTTGTTGTTTCTTCACTGTGGTTCTCTGCAAGAGATTTGCTAACATTGTGTTATACTGGTTTCTTTTTATCATTATAATACGAGTCCTAATTATTTGATATATTAACATGCAAAAAGTGTCTTTATAGAGTGCCCATTTTTGAGCCTACTCCTTATAGGCAGTTATTATACTTAACTGTACTATACCTGATTGTACAGGACCTACTGATTGCAGGGTGATGTTTTCAATTACTGTTTTGTCCCGAAACAAGTTGGCAATATCAATTTTTTTGAAATAGATAGGAATGTCTCAAATTCAAATGAATCAGGCTTTGTCCTCACTGGTGCCAATCTGTGGAGCTAGTCTAAATTTGGGAAAATCATTATCAACAATATTAATGTCCAAGACTAAACCAAATAAGTCAACTAATAATTGGGACCACAAACTGTAAATAAATTTTCTTAGATGGTTAGGAACCTACATTCCGTGAAACAAAAAATTTGATATAATGACAAAGGATAGCAATGAATACACTTCTTTTGTTGGATGTGTTGTTTATGAATTTCAACATGAGAAATTTTACTTTGAAAAGCCTCCTTGTAGCCCTTACAATATTTGTCATCTTCGTTAATGATGGCTCTAATGCTAATACGGGGTTCATTGAAGCAACGTTTAAAAAAAATGATCACGATAAAGAATTAGTATCCCGGCAACAAACGACATTAGAATGTATTGGATACTTTAACGATGACCAAATTAACAAAGCTTATATAGACCTTGATATTGATGGGATTATTATACCTGAAAATGCAATTTATGCGACATTAACTGTAGAATGTAACAGTTGAACCTGAAGATGCCAAATCCGAATTAGAAAAATACGTTAACGGACAGTTTGTACCTATGAAGACTTATGGAATAGAATCGACAGAAAATTTAGGAATATCTCCTAAAAATTTTGGGTGGTCTGTCATCGGAAGTTATTAATCCAGGCAGACCCTTCTGAATGTCTTGACGCTCCTAATGAGGGATTAATTGGTATGGCTCAGATGTCGTGAATTTCAATGTACCTGCCGGCTATGAAAAAATATATGAAAATTAATGCGCTCAAATGTCTTCAATAATAGAAGATTGCCCCAGGGTAACTCGACAGATTCTATTTTAACAGAAAAATTAAATAAATTGCTGAATAGATTGGCCAAATACTTCAAAAACTCAAAGGATAGAATTGAAAGTGTGAAACCAGAAGATGAAAAGGCCCAGAATTTGGAAGGATGCTTTGAAAAGATGGAATTAGATATAAAAGTAACTATAGAAAACAATAACATTACTTGCTTATCATGTGGTGAGATGGATACTTTATCTAATATTAATAATCAAACACAATTACAAGAAGACAAAATAAAAATAGTCCAAGATTTATTGAAGAAATTGGATAACGCTTTAAAGTGCAAATTTGAGATATGACTTAAATTCTTGCGTAGAAAATAACAATACATCGAATACGTCTAATACGTCTAATACGTCTAATACATCTAATACGTCTAGTACGTTTAGTAACGATGGCATCTCAAGACTTTCCGTAAGTGCCATTACGATAATGGGAATACCTTTATGTATAATGTTAGTGTTTCTAGAATTTATGAAAAAGAATCAATAATGTTAATAATGAACAACGGTTCTATTTAGGAGATATTTTGAAAATTTGTTTAGGTTTTGTATAAGTGAAACATACAATTAATAATTATTATTTTATTATATCTGTATCTTTATTTTTAATAAATATGATTATGTTATTATTTAAACAAATAATTTTAAAATTTAACATAAAAAAAGAAAAGAGAACTACATATCCCTTTACGCTGATGCGGCTCAGCAAAAAAATCTTGGAGTTATTTTTAACCGTGCATATAAAGTTTGCAGTCGCATATACAGTAAGTAATATTCATGCATATGACGTGGATCCCCGAGGGAGCAGCCCATGTAGTGGCTAAATTAAAAGTAATTGATGGGTTACGAAAAATATACAGTATATACCGGGATCAACATTATTCGAACTTTCTGTGTTCGAACTCGTGAAAGGTAAGAATTTGTTTCTTGCGTATGTAGTGTAGCAGGCTGATCGGCGTGTCTGTCGCTAATGACCAAAAGCTCGCGTAACCTGCGGATAGAAGAGTTCATCCTTCTATCACGCAAAACAAACAAAGGCAGGGGCGTAAAAAGATTTAGGCGAGTCTCAAGGTAGTTTCCCTAAACTACTTATAACCTCACTGTTATAAAAATCTATCCAAAAGATTCATCATTTTATTAAGTCATTGAAAGAAGTTACATTTTACACATAGGGTTATTACATAATCACTATGGCTATTCTAGTATTATGTCATGCATAAATTATTTCGTGATCAGCTAATTTTCTATTACCTCAGCTCATAGTTTTTTATCTTTTTGATGCGAATGGATTGTTCGCGTATTCTTCTGTCTTGTAAGGGGTAAGGTGATGATCGGCAATTGATTGTTTCGCGTAAGCTTCGGTCGTGTAACGATCGTCGATCACGTGACCACGGCGAAAATCCTGAACTTGGTCTGACTTCTTTGGCCTTTAACAGTAGCAAAATGTTCTATTAAATTTACCCAGAAATAACTTGCTAAAATGTGAAGGGTAACAATAGTGATTTACGGTTTCGGTAGCTTTTTTTCACGGCACCACCCCTCGATATCTGTGATGCATCCCGGATCCACGATATTACGAAAATGCACCTTTTTACCGAGTGCGAGAAGATCCTATGTGCGGACATTATCATTCCGATCTTTTAATTTCGAGAAATTTGAGCGGTGACATTAGACGCATCCTGTTATTTGTTGTTCTGAAAATCTATTGGCTGTAATTTTATTCAATTCGATCGAAGGTGATGGCTTCTTGTAATAGGCTCCTTCATCCCCAACCATCGACCAAAATCGATCCACATACTCTTATTATTTTCTTTACTATCGTAAGAAAAGCTGGCGTGGTGTTCTCCAATTTTGATTATATCCTCGTCAACTAACTTAAAAAATTTTGTAGGAACGTTTTTGATACCTTACATCACTCGTTAACCTAGCCTCTCGAACTAACGTTTAAGTTAATAGATCTCTCGTAGAAATTTCTTCGAAAATTTGATACACCTCGACGCTATGCGATCTGACAAAATACTTCTCCATTCTTTCTTGATATCATATCTTGTCACTCGTACGCAACCCCCCGAATTGCGTGCTGAGTCCGGCGCTAATAACATGTTTTTTTTAATGTAAGATATAAATCTAATGGAAAATTGTTTCGTCAATTGCCTTTTTGCGGATTGAATTAACAATCAAGACAAAATATCGAGCCACCAATAAGGTGATCATGCCCTTTCAAACATGCAACATAATAAGTATACCAAACACAATACTTGGATAGCTGATCAACCATTTGCCATTGCAAAGACACGAAAAAGTAACTAACCAGATGGTCTGTGCTAAGTATTTATCAAAAAATAACAATGTATCCAGCTTTGATCGAAAGTAACGCACGGCGAGCAAAATAACTGACTAAACGGTAATATGGACGTATGCTCATTTCGCTCAGATGATAATTATGATTTTTGTTCCTTATTACGCCTACATTTTTTATTGTAACGAGCACTAAATGACAATTTCTTTGGTGATTCTCTTGTGACATATTAATATAAGAATTAATAGCAGTATAATAACTAATAAGCGGGAAAGTTAAAAGCAACACTACTCGACGAGCCGTTAGAAATAGAATTTCTAGAGCCGATGTCATACTCAAGAAGAATAGCGTAGAAAAGGAAGTGTGGGAAGTACCGTATAGAACTTACTAACAGTACCCCCTCTAATAAAGTATAGTATGGGAGTATTATTCGACTCCAAATAAAAATATTTTTGAAGAATAAGTTCTTCTCTTAATAAGCCAGTTTCACGTGATAGCTATTTATCTATGATTGGTCACAAATTATGTGATTTCTCATCGTTTCCTCTATTCCATCCCTCTAATCCTTCCGATCTCTCTGTTCCTTCGATCTCTCTGTTCCTTCCATTCTCTCCCTCCATGTTCTATCTGTCCTCTCCCTTTCACTATTTTCTCCCTCTATTATCAATTCCCTCCTTAGTTCTCTCCGTTCCTTTTGTTTCTTTCCTTCCTCCATTCCTTTCTCTACCCTCATTCATATTCACTCCGTTCTTACTTTCGATCTTTCAATTCTTTCCATTCCCTCTTTTCACATTTTATCCATTCTCTTCATCCCTCTATTCCCATTTCCCATTTCCTCTGCTCTCTTCGATCTCTATTCCCTCTCTCCATGTTTTATCTATTATCACCCTTTCTTTATTTCCCTTTGTTCCCTGTTCCTTTTTCTCTCACTCTTTCCATTCCTTCCCTCCATGTTTTATTCGTTCTATCCCTCGATTTTTTTATTCGCTCTATTTATTTTTATTTCTTCTATTTCTTTTCTTCTTCGTTTCCTCCTTTTTTCGATCCTTTCGTTTTCTCCCTTCTTCTTTAGGTCTTTTCGTTCTCTTCTTTCAATCTTCATTTCCTCAATTTATCTTTTTCTTAGTTTTCTCCTACCTATGTATATAAATAAATGCACTCGAAAAGTTAATACAGGCCAAGGCAAAGAACTTACACGAGAATACATGGAAATAACGTGTTAATTTAATGCCCACAATTTATAATATAATCTTAATATAATTCATTTCGAGCGATTTTGCATATACAGTAAATAGTCGAAGTTATAAAAATACGATTATTTGTGGTTCAAATAATGAAAGCAGATTCTGGGATGAGGTGAAGTCAAAAGAGTCTCTGTGAGCGAAGACGAAAGTCTTATTGATCCAAGTAATAACATATTCATCGACCAACATTAATAATATAAATGTTAAATTTTAACAAGAGAAATGTCATTCTATAAAATCTTTAGTTTTCTTTGAAACTATTGAAATTTTTAAATCTATTTAACACTTATAACTATAATCCATTTTTTTAATCATTTCATATACTTGAATGATTCATTTCTTGTTTATATAATAGTTATATTCGATATTATTACTAAGATCAATTACTTCTATATTTTAATTATCATTTCCCAACAGTTTAATTTTATTGCTTGTTGAACTTGATATTTCAAGAATTTTATAATCAAATATTAACTCATCTTCAGTTACATTTTGATTATGAGAAATATTATAATATTTGAATGAATGTTGAATCAATTCAATATCAACTGCATTCCATAAAGCATTAATCCAATCTGCAATGTTCTCATAGGAAGGTTTTTTGAATTTTCTGGAGGGTGTTAGTTCTTTTATAATTAAGTCATCTATTTATTATAATGTTGTCACATCTATAAGTTAAAAAAATATTAAATAAATAAAAATTTAAGAATACAATATTCAATATATAATTTTTGTTTTTGTTTTAAATGACCCATTAATCGCAACATTAAAAGTTATAAGTATGATGTTAACCCTCTAGGAAGAATAGCCAAATTATTATTATTATTATTAAAATAACATTTTATAGAAGCAACTATATGTGTTGAAAATGAATTCAAAATAAGTAAAAATTGCAGATTAGACATAAAACACATTGATCTAAACATTTTCTATCCGACATAGCATCTTTTTTTTTTCATTTATCCATCCTGTTGAATTAGCTCAAATTATTATTTCTGATAGAAATATTTTTTTCGGAATATTCTTGAGTTTGAAAATTACAGTGTAGAAAGTTTGGTTTCATCAACCATACAACTTAATACTACTATGAAATTGGTTTATTCATGTTTTGTTGCATGAATATCGATAGATTGAGCTATCGATTAATAGGAGTCTCATTCATATTACCAATAAATGCAATTAATAATCATGTTATATACATCAATACATAATAATGCTAAAAATTCTTATTGTTTTTCAATTAAATATTTTGGTAAAAGTTATGCAATAGTAGTTTTATGGTGATGCTCAAATTCTTGGGATATACAGTATTAATCCATCCAACCATTTATTACTAAAAACAAAAGATTTAACATTGGGCTAAATATTTTACCATGTTGATTGTTGCGCGAGTGTTTTTGCTTTCATTTGAACCACGCTTCACGAAATAATATATTGATTCTTTCTTTGTTCTTAATTCAACCAACTAAAGTAACTTCTAAAGTTGGATATTTAATCATTTCATATTAGGTTGTGTTTTCAAAAATTGTTCTTTCTTAGATAACCAATCTCGAAGTTGCTTTGTTTCAATATTGAATTTTAGATGCTGTTTTATTTTTACTATGTCCTTTTTCATAGTGCATGATAGATACAAGTTTTTCGCATGCATTCCACTGGCGACATAATTTTTTTGTTGTTCTTGAATGTTTTATAGATCTATTAGCACACGGAGCCATCGCTAAAAAAAATGTACGAATATTTATAACATATTTATGAAGCATACATTGCCTGAGGATGGGTGAAATATTTACTGTAAGCGGCCCAGATTTTATCGAGTCGTAACTTGGACATTTCTTTTCTGATTCTTCGATCTCTTTGATTTGCTTAGATATCTCTAAAGACTCGACATACTCCTCGTCATCTTCATTTTCCACTTATAAAATATCTTTCAACTCATACGATGTTGGGTGATTCCCCAGTGTGGCATTCCAGCGTCTTTTCATTAGATTTAGGAATACTACGTTTAATTTCAGGTCGAATGCCTTGGCAAATCTCAATAACTAGGTGTGCATCATTAGGAATAAGAGGTTGAAATCAATAAAGTATCTCGTACGTAACCATTCTGGATGAATAAATTTCTGTGACTTGCGTATGCCTTTCGCTCTTTAAAACCTCCGGAGCTATATATGGAAGGACACCTAAAACTTGTTGCTTTATTATGTTCCGTAATATATTTTATTCTACTTTGTTATTATACATTTGTTCACATGATCCAAAATCACCTATAAATGCAACTTGACTATTTAAACTCCTTAACAATATATTTTCGCCATGAATGTCTTTGTAAACTAGTTTTGCCTTATGAATGAATGAATCCCAACCCCATGCAATATCCGCTAAAAGACTAATTAATTTTATTGTGCCATGAAAATCCATTACGTATATTTTTGTCCGAGCATTTTCGGAGACTTCCCTCTTTCATAAAGTTCGTAACTATTACACGTATAATAAAAGCAATCTGGAGATTTGGTAATTCCAAATACTTGCTCTTATAAAGAAGGCATTATACAGTTTTTTATTGATACTTAATCTAAAAATATATATTAATATAATCTCTAAAATAATAAAAACGCTATTGTATTAATAAACTCACCTCTCTCGGGAGTTTATCAGGATTGCTTGAATTATTAATACAAAAATCACTAGCAGAATTTCTTTCCTACCATTTTTTTGAACCTTATTTATAGATATAACCATCAATCTATTTGGCAGAGAATACAGTCACAAATCCACCTTTAGCAAGGTGTTGAACATTTCTGAATTTTTTAAATGGAATCCACTCAATAGTATAAAATGAATTATTACGTGCATCAAGTTGAACTTCTTGAGTGAACTTGTCGGTAATGTTATTCTCATTGGTCTATATGAATAGAAGTGATTTTAAATTTTGTAACAGCTACACAACTTATTGCATTTATCTAGTTACATCACAATTTGATAAATATTAACGGAACGGTTATAAACCTTAATCTTTAGAAATTAAAATCGTTAATAAGGACAAGAACTTCAACAAATACTGTAAACGATCAAAGGAATTTTTTATTTTTATTTAAACAATGTTTCCTGGCTTGCTTCGACATTATTTAAATTATGATCGCGCAATTAATAAAAGCATCGAAATTTCGTAAAATTTTCAAAGATGCAATATACTTTGTTGTTTCGTTATCAATCAATCACCGCGCGGAAATATTCGAAAATAAAAAGAATAATGAAATTGGTGAAAGAGAACAGTTCCCGACTTCTTTTTTACGGACAATTATAAAGCAAGAGGATGCATCTAAGCGACATAGATTTTGAATTTTATTTCGATGGAATATAACATGCAATCATGATAAACATTACCATTCTCCATAAATCCAAAAGAAACGTGTCTACAAAATAAAAAATTTTAATTATTTACCTTTGAATTAGGCGTAGGGCTCGAACATAAAATTTACTTCTACGTAGATAATACGAAAAGTATGTGAGGTTAACCGCAAAATCCAAAACATTGATCTCAAATTTCTTGTGTTTAAGCCATCCGATCTGTATTCACATATTCGACACAGAACATCTTACTTAAGAGTTCTTTTCTTTAATTAAAACTAGAAACCAATAAATTAAAATTAAATACACTATTTCAGATCATCTTGAACCAGGGACTGTCGTCAATTTATCGTTTTGCTAAATATAAAAAGGTTGAAATCGATCTATAATAAATCATAATCTTTCCAAAATCTCTTCTTCATTTAAATGTAATACTTTTAATTTGCTCCTATAGTCATCCCAATTTAAATACGCTCCGATTAACCGTCGGTGTCCCTCAAACGCCGCTCGTCCATGCAACACACGCCAATTATCGAACACAACCACCCTCCCCGGACGCAACGGAAACCGATACTCGTTCTTCTTATCGCTTAATAATTTGTTCCATTCTTTCAACGCCTCGTAAAAATCTAGTACTTGATCAGACAATAAATGAGACATGGTCGATCGATCGTCATTATTATATCGAACTTGGTAGAGAGATTTGGTTAGTGGATCGTGATTCAGAATTGGATGAGCAATAGGAGTAGGTTGGATAAGGATATTAGAATCGCCGGCAGAATGAGAGGGAATCGGAATCGTAGAGAGGGTGTTATAATGATTGGAAGATCTTATTTTCAGTTGATGGGCGATCCAAAAGCCATCTACTAATAACGATTCACCACCTTTACCCTCGAACTCGACTAAGTGAAACATCTGAAGACTGATTACAAATAATGATAGGTAAGCACGTGTTTCATTATGAAGTTGAGGTGGGCGAGTTAAGCGACGTAGAACATAAAAAAGATCTACTAATTCGAACCCTGATGGATCAGTGAAATAGGTATTATCCGTATGGGCTTTTAATTCAATGCTCGTATATGCAGTATCTCCATGTTCCATATTATCCGTAAAATCCCAAAATTTACCTGTGGTTTGATAAAAAAAAAAAAAAAAAAAAGCAATTTATTAATAATCTTTAAATATTCTCGTGACTAGATAACCAGTGATCAAGTTCTATGGTAGATACCATAATGGGTTTCTCGAATGAAACAAATTCTTCTTGCCAATTCTTCAGTTTCCTTGACGGTCGATGGCACACCATCCACAAAACAGAATCCAAATTCATTCTATTAAGATGAAAACAATAGATCCTAGACTTAGCTATTCTCAAATGAGATAGGTAGTTCTTAAATGATGGATTTAATACGACTAGATCACATCATATATCTATACATACGATGTTCCTTAACCACTTGGCCAAGCCTTCTTTTGATCTCATGACCTATGAATGAATAAAGTGTTTATAAAAATATTTTAAAAAGGAAGGAATTGTCACGTCGATGATAATTAATAACAAAACTAACTACTCTCTCTCGTACATACTTCAGTGTATTGTACTATCGGTGGGCTTTCACTGATCTCAGCATTCCATAGTGTTTTTCTAAAATGAGACGAAAATAAGCTCGATAAAGTTTTTACCTCTATTCCTGATTAAACATGCTTACTTATTCAAAAACTGTTGAACATCCGCAAACTTTGGGTCATAAGAGTGCCTTTTTAGCCAACTCCATTTGAAAAAACTTTTATGACCATCGCTCCCTGTGATCAGACATGCTTTCTTAGCAAATCAATGTTGTTTTATTTAAAAGAATAAGCGAATCAACAAAAAACATACAGTTAATTGTAATCCCATTTGTCTCAGGAGACGCTGATAGTGGCTTGATGTCCTTAGGAATCTAAAAAAAAAAAAAAAGGAATGAATGAATGAATGAAAAGAAAAAAAATGCAACAGATGAGACTAGCTAACAATCACAATCGTCTTAACGATCAATTAATTATATCGATTTCTCGACATTTACTAAAAGCATACATATACTAGAGCATTAATTATGCTACTCTCATTTAAAAATGTTAATATGAAAAATATATCAGCATACCGAGAATGTGTCTAAAAGTCGTTGCTTCGTGACCGGGTGATAACATTCTGAACATTTGCAATGATCTCTTAACCAGATGTTATGACTTCACATAATCGAATGTCGTGCAGGAGTGGTATTTTTAAAATAATGATAATAAATCTAAACGAATTGGCCTTACACAATAAGAGATATAAAGCCTGGAAGAAAAGAAGCATTTACAATTTACTTGTTTGGTGATCTTGCCAATCGACCAATACTTTTATTTCAGTGGTGGAAATCGTTATTGGTTTTGAGGTCGTTGAACCCGACTCTATCTATTAAAAAAAAAAAAAAAAAAAAAATTACATCATCTTTCTAATTATCTTATCAATAGATCATCTGATAATGACTCTATAAAAAACTTTATGCTAACCCTCGAATGGTTTCGCAAGGAGACATGATTAAATTTGATTGGACCCGGTTTAATTCCTAATTTTACAATCCTCTTGATAAGATTTATTCGAGAATCAAGGTTACCCGGAAATGAAAAATCTCTCGATATTGACAATTTGCAGTATGATTTGTTTGTAAAAAGAAAATTTCCAAAAATATTTGACAAGGTCAACTGCGAATTTCTAGCTTTATCAAGGTGAGCACGAAGAGTGGATGGATTTAAGCGAAACATTCTGAATTAGTAATCAATACAGTAAATACAGTATCGTATTGAGTTATCGGAAGGAAAACGAAATCGATCGACATAAAATGAATGCATAAAATAGACAGCGTACCGTAAATCAAGGATTATCGTTGCACCTCCACGAGGAATTAGAGTAACTACCCCTCAATCATTTTCAACGAAATTCCAAGTGACTAAATCGTTCCCTGAACAACTAGGCACTGCATTACATGCAGTGTGATTGGATTTCATGCGTATTCTAACACACTGCCAACACCGTCGGACCATGCCGAAAGATAAATCGAGCTCATTCTTTACGCAATCGGTGTCTTATTCGGTACGTATATGTAAGAATGATCGAAATCTTAAACATAATTTATTACATAAGAATGTTACACGGCCATCCAGTATACGTAATCGAATATTCATGGTACGCATGTATTGGCCACAAGAGTACGTTTTCGGTTAGTTCTCATGGTAATTAAAAATTCTTCAACACGGAATATCTTTTTATCAAATCAAGCTTTGGTATTCCGCACGGCACACTCCAGTACATACTGTACATACGGCTAGGATGTGAGTTAGTCTGCAAGCTTGAATAATACGTGTCACCGTAAACATTCTTATGCATACAGCGTCTGCTGATCAAGTTTATAAATAAGGCCTTTTTTTACATATAATTTCAGTAAGCAATTTTTGTCTATTTTCATCTTGCTGCTTGTGTTTTCTATTGAAGTTTATTTTTTTGTTTATTCGATTAACATTTGTTTTCAGTATCCTTTCTCGTAAACTTTCCCGCATTAAAAAAAAAATGCCCGCCAGAAAAAAAGTATCCGTTGAATCGGATTCATCTCACGTTCCCAACGGCACTTCTTCTGCCACGTCCTTTGATTCTTCGAACACTTCTCTCCGCAATCCCTCCCGCAATTCTTCAAAACAACCCTCAAATCCAAAAATAAATCTTGTTTTTTCTAAGAGGTTTACATTTCCAATGTCCCGTTCCGCCATGGATTACGAAAAACTACCGAAATTCATCGATGAAACTTTACGTTACATAAATTCATTTAATTACCCGTATGAAATGTTTTACGAGTTGAACGGAGAAGTGCGAGTATTTAGCTCGAGGACTGATGACACCATGAAAGCGCTCAAAGATGTTTGTGAGAGTGATGAGGGAAAAAATGTTGATTCTGTTTATATATTGGCAGAAAAGGTTGGTAGGAAATAGAGAGAAGTCACTCACAAAACTTATTATTTTTAATGCACAAACTAATTCATTGTCCTTTCGCATTTTTGTTCCTCGTGTATGTTTGTTTAAACCAAATTTATGACCTCACTCACTCGAAACTGCGTTTCGGTGTTAAATAATAGGCCGGGGTCAAAACATTCCTAGCATACAACGTGGATTTCGTAGCATTTGTAACATTTTTGCTAAATTTGTTATGGTACATTTTCGTGGGGTCGCGTGAGTCAAGAAACTCGGCAATGGTCCTAGGAGTTGGATTATGCATTTGGGTGTATTGGAAGTACTTGAGATAAAATGGAAAATCAGTGGGTGATAATTAAACTATTTAACAGGATTAAGGAAAACTCACGATTAGAAAGAAAGAACATCAAATTCTAGACTAGCCGCTGATGAAATGGAATGGGTAGAGGAGGACATATAGTTTTAAAAATGAAATAATCGTGATGCGATTTCAATAGATTAATTTTTCTCTTACTTTAATTTATATATACTTGAACAAGCGTACGTTGTTCTAATGTGCATTTAATTCAATCATCACTAGGCATAATTACCAAACGTTTACAACAATCTATTTTTATGTTTAATACATATACTGTATGTACTGTATATTTATTCTAATTTTACCTTGCTTGAGGGTGTTGATTTCGATCGGACAATTTCCTATAATAAAAAAGCTTAATCGTATACCTGTGGTTCCTTCTTCATGTTTCTGATAGTACAGTAGGGCCTATAGATAAACTACCGCATAACGCAAGTGACTCTCAAAATGCTTCTCTATTGTATGCATAATTGCGTCGATCAATATACAGTCATTGACTCCGAAGAAAATATAGCACGCGTTATCAAAGATCAATTCAAAAAACCCGTTGTACGTATAATTATATATGAGTTATGGTTATTATCGATAGAACTGGTTTTTTCCGTGACCTATCGACTAATGTTAACTCAAAGTAACGAGGTTTATTTTGTACAGATGTTGGCCAAAAGTCCGTAGACATTCTATTAGTTAAATTAACTAAAAATTAATTGATAGTTTCACAGACTTTTGACTGCCACGTGTATAACTAAAATTTCATCTCGCATATTACAACGGATCTTGAATGAAAACTATTATTGCAGCGTTGCATATTTAAAATAAAGGATTTTTACTTTAATAAATATCAAGTTATCAAATTACAGTATATCGGAATAAGTACGTAAATACTATATTATAAATCGATAAAATTAAATCAATAAATTATTTATATTTTTAATCTTATTTAATTAATGTAATGATATTTTTATCATAAACAATATTTAAAGCGTTTAAAATAATAAAATTGCTTTTATCTCAATTTTATCGTAACCCAATGCAAACTTTTTTATTGCAAAATTACACGAAATCCCAATAAATAGTATTTAAAAAAAAAAAAAAAAAAAAAAATTCAAATCACCATATTGCATTTCATTTCACTTAAATTTATCAGGATAATTAAGGATATCGCATAAATATATATCCATTAAATAATTATTGGCATTGTTATTAGAATCAATAATTAATAAATTTGTTTTTTTTTATTTTTTTGGCATATTAAATTATATTTTTTTACATTATAATTAAATTTAAATTGATAAAAATTGATAAAGCTCGAATTTTTTTTTTAAAAAAAAAGATATATTATTTATTATTTGTATTTTAAATATTAGAATTATCACTTTAAAATTTTAAATATCTTTTTTAAAAAAAAAATAATAATAATAAACAATTAAAAATTTTAAAATAAATTTTAAAGATATAATTGGTCTAATAGAAATATTGTTTTTTAAATATTTTATCTCAAATATAAATAAATTTCATACAGTATAATCAAGCTTACTTTTGAATTTTATTAACAAAACATGATAACAACTTTTTTAAGTTTGATTTTTATTTATCAATTGATATTTAATAAATATGAGTTATAACTTTTACTATTGATATTACAATCTATATATTCAATTAGAGATGATTGATTATTAATCCAATTATAGTGTCTATATTCTATTGTTAAGGTTTATACTAATTCAGTATGAACATACTATGTTATGATTAATGGTTCTTGTATATTATAAAAATAAATTTATATTAAGAAATATAATGTTTTTGTTATTAATCAGTTATTGTTATATACTACTTTTGAAAGTATTAAAGCAAGCTAGTATATATTTGAATGATATATAAATTAAGTCTAATTAATTGACATAATATAGAGTTTTTGTTTTGTTACTATTTAACAATTGACCTATAAATAAAAGATTGTGTTTTTTAAAATAATTTTTAAAAGAGAACTTATATATTCTTAATAACTATATTGTGCCATATATAATATTTTATTTATAGTTTATAAAAAAAGTTTCAAAAGAATTGATAATTACTTTTATGAATCCAAAATATTTTGTAAAAATTGTAATTTTTCTTTTATTATGCACTTAATTATATTATTTTAATTTATGATACTAAAAATAATTACATATTTTATAAGTATATAATATTATATTTAGATAAATTATATAATATACTATTCAAAAAAATATTTATATAATCAAGTTTATGTTTAAAAATAGTTATTCGTTTACTTATTAGTTTATTGTATATATTTTTGAATAGAATTATATTATTACAGAAATATTTGATACTAAACATTAATATGTTATTTAAGATTATATTTATTGATTTAGTACTTCTTTTTATACTTAGTGGTATTCTAATCTTTTTATTTTTTGTTTGATTAAATCTTGAAAAGTCTTTTTTTCTAGAATTATTATATTATACTTTCAAGTGATATAAATAAAAAAATATTACAAAAATTAATATCCAAATTAATAAAAACTTTCAATATTCTTATTGGTATTTTTTTTATATTTTATTATTCTTTAATTATTTATTATAATTTATTTTTATAGTATTACTATTGGCTATTAATCATTAGAAATTAAGATTTCAATAAATTTATTTTGATATCATTTATGTAAAAAAGTTGTTTTACTATATACTATATATAATATTTATAATTCTTTCTTTAAACTAGAAATCTATATAGTGTTATATATATATATTTACTTATTATAATGTTTATTATATTTTTAATTCAGTTTTCTTTTAGATCTTTATATACTTTGTTTAAATTGGATATCTTTTTTTTTTCTTATTAATTATTATAAGTAAGAAATTATAAAAAATTCTTTATAAAAATAAGAATATAACATTTTTAATCAATATTATCTCTTACTATATAAAAGCTAGTTGAACTATAATAGATAAGAACTATATTTTATCTATCTTAAAAAATGTTATTGAAATTTTTATAAGTTATTCAAAAATATTTATATAGCAAAGAACCTTAATTGATATATTAATATTTACAAAATTATATACTATGAAGATACTATATTTTAACTTAATATCTATACTTGTCTATTGTTTTTTTTTTTGGTATTTGATTATATTACTAAAAAGATATATTAGATTTTATATATTATTATTAAGTAGTTTATCCAATTTAACTCTGAAAGTATTTGATGTTCATTAAAAATCTTTACTAATTTATTAATAATTTATTTTGTGAATATTTTTCTTCTTGTATTTAAAAAAGTAATTGGTTTGATTATATTAAGATTATTTTTCACTCTTTAATTATAAGATTGAATATATTATTCCTTTATTTTATCCTTTTGAAAGTGTGTCTTGTAAAATAATAGTATTAAAAATATTTATTAGTTTTTTTAATATATTTTTTCCCAGGTGTTCATAGATGCAATAGGGAATCTATTTACTTTCTTATACAAATTTATTATTTTGATTTTTGATTATAGATATAAGTTTTTTAAATATAATTTCTGCAAATATTTTTTATATCATATTTTTTTGATATTATTTTTAACTTCATATTTTTATTGTCATAATAAGTATTGCATAAAAATTTTTATATTTTTTTATAAAGTTTAGTTATTATTTTTTTTTTAAAAGTTTTAGCTTATTCCTATCCAGTTCTAAAACTTTATTATAGTCAAGATAAGTTCTAGGGACAACCAGAATGAGTAATTACCCATACTGTCTAAAGATTTACAGATTACTGAATAATACAAGAAGTATCTATTTACATTTCTCCTAACCAGAATAAAATAACTATATGAAAGTCTAATATAGGGCTGTCTCTTAATTCTAATTAAATAAGTATTTAAGGAGGAGTCTTAAACATTCAATTTAATCAAAGTGATCCACCTCATTATCTTCTGTTATCAGAAACAGCACTTTCTAGAACTATGGTTCACTGGATAACTTGTTGCTATCCTCTATTAGAAGAGCTAACATGTCAAAAGCTTATCTAAATACCTAGCATCACTGATATTGGGATTTCTTAAATGAAAACCTTGTTGATTTTATTAGTACTTCAAGATTTTTCTGGATGGCTTGTTATATGTCTGGTACCTGTTTTGTTACTTGCTCAAAGATCAGTTTTGTTTATAAAAAATATCGATCCCTTTATTGTTAATCTTGATTATCAAAATCTGTTTTTGTGTCTTTAGCATTGCATTGAATTGAATTTTTCCTATCTGGTTATGAGTGTGCCTGGTCATTTTTTTAAGCAATCAGATTCTTCTTCTTTCATTTTCAAAGTGATCGATTTGTGTTCTAGAACCTTGTACCACTTATTTTAACCATATCTATAAAATCTTGTATTATATTTTTATCTTGTTATAGCTATGATAAGCAGTTGGGATTCATTTTTTTTCACTTCCTGTTTGAGATACCTGGGACTGGTTGTGTGTAGAAGACTTATATTACTTATATTAGCGTTATATAGAACCTGATAATAATTTAGTCATTCTTACTATAGGTATGATGAGTAAATGGGTATTCCTTATTACCTTTATTGAGGCACTTTATCATTATCATGGAGGAGATAAAATCTTTATACCACCTTGTGACTTACTTAATTTTTTACTTGGTTCTTATGTGATATTGAACTCTGAACCTTATAATTGTAATCTGAAAACACTATAACTATACTATTGATCCATAGGTCTTATAAAGTTTAGTTATAAAAGTATTACTTGACTTTCTTTTTAATTTTTTTGAATTCAATAATTATCTGTATTATTATCTTCTCTCTTAATAACTTTATTAGATATATATCTTTATAAATCTATTTATAATACTATTTATAATTACTTTTTTTTTTTAACCTTCAATCATGTCACTCTAACATGTCTTTATTGAGATATTGAAAAATACTAAAATATTTAATAGATTTTTTTACAAAGTAACAAACTTGTCATTATATATTATTAGTTAAAGAACTACACTACTTAAAAAATATGAGGAGTCCACTAAGTTAGTTTGAACTAAACAAAACTAAGTCTAAACTAGGTACTC
>CAJVPT010000061.1:0-47096 GCA_910592055.1 Acaulospora colombiana
ATAATAAAGAACAATTGTGGATAGTTTTTTTATAGTTATTAATTTAAAAATTTTAATGTTTCCTAATGAGGGACATTCGACTTTTGTCCTTGCCTTTTCTTTTAGGGATCCATCTTTATAGCTAGGTTGTTACTTATATTAATTGATAAAAAAAACTATTTAGTAGCAACAATAAAATTAATTATAATTTTTTTTTATAAACTGATTACAATTTTTTTTTATAAATTTATCATATCCAATCATATATCTCAGATTTTATACAGATTTATATCCATATATATAATATTAATCTACCATATTATCAATTTTTAACAATTACAATACTCTTACTTATAATTTTAGTATTTACAACAACAATACTTGCTTTAAAATTATCTGTTTTAACAATTGCTCCTTCAATAAAGCAATTCTATTTTTAAACTCCAATAAATATAACTTTAACAACTATAATTAGAGCCAATAAGACTTTTATTTAATATATTAAATGGCATTTTATATATAAATAACATCAAATTTACACATAAAGTAAAAATTTAATTGCTGCTTGCTAGAGGCCCTTGCCACTATGACTTTAAATACATGCATATCCTTACAGTTTTATCTAAAAGCCAATTTCTTTTTTCAATAATTAAATTTTTGCTAATTGAAAAAATCTATTTTACAAGTATACTAGTTGTAGGTATTACTAAGTAATTACATGCAATACATGCCAAACATGGAAATTACTATTCATTTATTTTTCAATATTCCAAAATATCTATTTTTTCTGTTATCTGAGATAATAAAAAATATAACTGTAATTTATTTTAATTTTCTATATACAGTTGCTTGAATAATTTTGCTCTAACTGTATTATATGTCTCTCTCATTTTAGTGACTTCTACAGTTCTTGAATTTAATTCTCTATATTCTTGAAAAATATAATCAATACTAGAAAATAAAAAATATTTAATATTAGCAATTTATATTATAAATAAGCATAAATACAATAAATATATTTACTCTTTTTTTATTTATTCAATTAAATTTTCTCAACTATTTTTAACAAAATATTCTATTTTAAAGCACAGATCTAAAACAACTGCCAGTGTATAAATTTTATTTGATTTGTTATAGTATTCTAAAATTTTATTCTAACATATTTTGCTACTTCTTTAATATTCGAATTAATATTATTATTATTGATAGTATCTTTCAAATAGTTAATTAAAATATTATATAATGAAACTGTAATAAAAAGTATTGGATATGTTGATATTGATACCATTGTAGTTGCTTTATAAAAATATCTAAGAAATTTTATTATTTGTATTATTTGTTCAAATACATTCCAATTATTATCTATAAATACATAGTTTTTTAATTCTTAACTTGATATTGTAAGGTATTTAATTGCCTACAAATATACAGCAAACTGTTTAAATTATATTATATAAATGTTAAATAATATGAGATAAATAATTGTTTTTAGCTATATAGTATATGCAATCATATTATATATTGAATTCCACCAAGTTTCTATATCTAAATAGGTTTTAAATTATATTTGCTGATTTTTGCAAGCATCATTTAATTTTTTCAGCTGGTAAGGTAATAATTATATTTTTATAACCAGTTTTTATAATTATATATAAATAAATTAGAAATATAAAAAACAATATACTTAACACAACAACTTTAAAATTTTTCTGCATTATCAAATTAATAACAAGAGATAATCAAATCTTTACCACATATTAAAAACAATAAAATACAAGTTAAATCTATTAATCTGTGACACGTGACAAGTATAATAATGTCAATAACACAAAGATTACTACAAATCACAAAAAAATGTGAAATTCATATTCTAGAAACTCTGATCAACTTATCTAATAAGTATGATTAAGAGAAAAAACTATGGGCAACACAAACAATCCTCAATATAATCTCTATACAAGAAGACAACCCCAACCCAGCTCCTAGTCCTATAAGATGCTCAATTCTAGATAGCATTATAGCTAAAATTCTTAATATTAACCATATCATATTTACTAAAGCTACAATCCTAAAATAATATATCTTATACTTATGGACTCAAGAACAAGGAAAAGAGGATGATTTGCTGGTCCCCTTCTTGGAAGACAAGTATATGGAACTGATAGAACCAGAAGAAAAAATACATTAATAGCAACAAATAAAGTAAAAAAACATAGTTCCAAACAACACATATTCAAGTTCGACAAAATTATCAAATAAAAAAACAATTATGAAAATTCAACCAATATATACAATAGAAGTTCCAACAATATCTAAATAGAAATGGGTGATAAAGAGATTGAAGATCGATTGGAAATGGTGCAAATTCAAAAAGAAGTCAAAAGAAATAACATTGCAGAGCTACAATCCTATAATACTAGAAATAGATCAAAGTCAACTAGTATTAATCCATTTTACATTATCAAAAATAGAGTATACAAACTGGAAACCTTAATATCCAGAATACCAGGAGAAAGTAAAAAAGAAAGAATGGTATATCTTCAAAATGCTTTCAGCTTATCAAAGGAACTTTAACTATATATAAAAGAATTTTTCAATGATAATGCTTGGACAACCTTTACTTTTGAAGAAAAAGAAAATACTCTGAATTGTTCGAAAAAAGTTAACAAAAAAGTGAATAAAAACTTCACAATAATATCCATAAGTATAGAAAAATGAGAAGAGTCAAAATTTCCATCTGATAAAAAGATCTTCAGGGAAAAAACAGAAGAAGAGAACAAAGATCTATTTGTAACTCTAATTGATATAGATTATAGCTATATACGGCAAGAAGTTAAGACAGCTTTACAGATATATAAAAAACTTATCAATATTTATATATATAACTACTCAAGATCACAATGAAGAATAAAGGCACAAATCAATCATTATAAACAAAACAATAAGCTAAAAGATCTATGGATAATTCCTATTAAAACAGAAGTGATCAGGGCTATTTTTACTCAACACGAATCTATTGATCAAGAAGTAGACAAAATTAATAAAGAATGCAATAGTCAGTCCTTAAGGCTATATGGAATACACAACATCTTTACAAGCTTATTAGTACATACCTTAAAACAAACTAAAGCAAAAGTCTGCTATATACTCTGAAACCTATATACACTCAAGAGAAGAGAATATATAGTTATATGTTTTGCAACAGTAGAAGATCTTAATAAAGCATTCAAACAGCATATCTTTCTATATGAACACAAACTTATATGAAGTGCTAAAGAATATTTCAAGATAAACATGTAACAATAGAATAAAACCATAGAAGAAGCAAATATCTTACCACAAGAGAGATATAAAAAAGCAAAACATAGAATTAGCAGTATTCACATTAAAGAAACAGACAAATCTAGTACAGACCAATATAATAATCACTTGGGTAGAATATATATTAGATTCAACAAAAAGCCTATATAGAGAAAAACCCCTATAGAAGAAACTAATCCTGGATATGACACAGAAAACTCTGATACAGAGTCTGAAAAAGAAGATCAAGATTCTATAGAACAAATACAAGAAAGCTAAGATTAAGATGCAAACAATAACTAGCAATAAGAAGCAATAAAGAACTGATCAATACACAGAAGAGAAGATATAGGATACATAGTTTCAAAATCTCTAACAATGTGATCATTGAATTTGAAGCAGAACAAAACCCATTGCAACAAATTCTATATAGTCTAAACAAACTAAATAGTAGAATAAGTCACATTTAAAAAGTAATTCAACTCTACTCTGGATCTATAAGATGGAAAAAGCTAATACTCCTAAAAGTTGCACTAGTTCAAATAGGAAACATCAGTAAAGAACAAGATTTACAAGAAGAATCTAGTACTTCCTGAACCAAAAACAAATCCAAAGACAATAACATAACAACAAACCAATTTTTTCAAACAACTACCCTACCACTATATAACACCTAAACAACTTTATCAAGTCAATCAAAACAAATACTATTAACAAGAACCTTAAAGAACAAACAATATATCAGAATAACACATTACAATCCACTATAGAAGAAACCATAATTATAGGGATATATAATGTAAGAGAAATAAATACAATACTGGACCAACAGTATTTATATAACAAGATACAAGAACTAGATATAGGAATCATAAATATCAGTGAAACAAAACTAAGGAGTGAAGCAGCAGAACATGCCTTCAAGTTTCAAAAGACACATAAATTCTTCTACAATTGTAATGACATCAAACACAGAGAATAAAATATGGGTCTCCTTATAAACAAGATATATGGAATTGATTGAAAAAATAGAAGGCTATATTATAGATGCAAACTTTCTCTCAAAGAAATGTAAACTATGTATATACCAAATCTACTCACTATCTGAAAAGACAAAAAGTAGATGACTTTAATAAATACTGCAAAAAAGAATTCTAAACAAACAATATCAAAAATTCAAGATCATTATTATGGAAGATTTTAATGCAGTAGTAAATCCAATAACAGATTAATCCCCATCTGAAAAGAGGCAATATGGTACAAAAAAGCTGAAATTGGTATCTTCAACTTCTTAGAAGATTGGAACTTTATTGATATCCACAATATATGGAAACAAAATAAGAGTACATACATATGATCTAACAATTATGCTTATAGTAGAATTGATTATATCTGGTTCACAACTGACATCAGTCAAGAGAATCTAAATGATTTTAAAAACATTTCAATGAAATCAATTACAAATAGCAATCATACTCTTCTTCTAATCAGGTTAACAAATGATAACTTGTTAAAAGATAAATAGTATCTAAATCAGAAAAGAATACAAGATAAAAAGATCCCTGATTCTATTAACTCAACACCAATGCAATGGAAAAAATTTAAACAATGGATTGAAACCAAAATAATAAAATATATCTGATTACATTTATATACTGAAAACTCAATATGGACTCAAACATGGCTGGATCAAGCATGGCAAAAACTTGAAAATATTCTTGTCAAAGGTACATATAGAACTCTTAAAAAAAAAGAATATATTCAACACCAGAAAAGAAAAGATTTGATTCATCAGTAAATAAATAAGAGTATAAAGCTTATAGAGGAGCCAATAGAGTCCACTATCTGCTAAAAAAGACTTATCACAATTGGAATGTAAACACTTATACAAGCGATCAATAAACTCTACTCCCTATATAAGAAAACAGAGAATTGGAATCTTACAGTTCCTCAATTCTTAGAAGAAGTCCAAGTATAGCTCAAAAATATCTTCAACATAGAATATACATTAAGAATAGTCTATAAAAAAAAAGAGAGTTTATATATCAAATGCCAGATCAACAAAGCACTTAAAACCAAATGTAAAAATCTTAAAAGCAATCAAAAATGAATGTTATACTCTCTGCTAAACTGAAAAAGATCCAAAATAACCTTGGATCGAGTTAAGATCAGAAACCAAGATAGAGAAAATTATATAGTTACAAACTCATAAACAATCAAACAAGTGGTTGAAGACTATTACTGAAAAGCTTTCAAGCAACGAAATACTAACTATGAGAGCCTTAGCCCTGAATAGAAAAGAGAATATCAATCAAAAGATTGGATAAATTCAGCATGGTATTCTCTTTTACAGAAAGAAATCGCAATGGAAGAGATTGAGACAACACTAAGAAACCTTCTTAAAAAGAAAACATCTGGTTCATTACATATCAATTATGAAATACTCAAAAATATGGGCCCTCAAGGAAAAAAGGCTTTCAAACAACTATACGATCAAATAATTAAGGTAGGCTATACTGTATATCAAGAAAATAAAAAGAAAGTAATATTTATCCAATATCCAAGTCAAAACCATGAAACTATAGTCTAAGCAACACAAGACCCATAATATTGCTAGAGACAACAAGAAAATACTTCATTAAAATATTGATTAATAGACTTGCCAGTATATATAAAAAGCATAAAATCCTATGTGGACCTAAATTCGCTGACTATAAGAAAAAAGTATGGCTGTATCTATTTAACTTCTAAATAGTATTTGAGAAGAAGCCAGAGAAAAGAAAAAAAAACTATGGATCTTTTTTTAAAATACAGCCAAAGTATATAATACAATTAGTCTCAAGATGCTGGAAAGATCTATGAATAGAATCTGTATTTCAGCTACTAATAGACAATTAATTATAGATCTCTTTGAAAATAGAAAATATAAAACAATTCTTCCAATAGAGCTTTCAGATGCAGTTATAGCTGGTGATGGAATAAATCAAGGGAAAACAATTTCACCTTTACTTTGAAAATTTTTTACAACCCATTATTATACAAAATTTAAGGAAATCCAAGCTACAGATACATAATGGAAGAAAAATGGATACTGGACTTTCAAAAGCCACATCTCAAAGAAAAAATTTCTCTACAACAAGCAATGATAACATATATGGAAGATACTACTTGGATTGCCAAATCCAAAATTAATATGAATCATATTTTAAAAGATATCAGACAATTTTACTAGGCAAATGATTCACAAATTAATAGTGAAAAATCTATTCTCCTGATCTTCAATTGAAACAGTATAGACCTAGGTACAGTTCATGCAGGGACAGACAAATTAATAGTCAAGAAACTAGATAAATATGACCAAGCAAGATCCTTGGATATCTGATTAGAAAAAAGATATAACAATTGGAATATTATTAATCTACTCAAGACAGAAATCAGAACAGTAACCCAAGAAATTAGCAATAAAAGCCTAACCAAAAAACATGCCAAATATATTATCAATAGAGTTCTAATTTCTCGTATAGAGTATAGAATGCAGCATACACACTTGAATGAGAAAGTTTGCAATGATCTAACAGCTATATATAGAAAAGCTTTCAAAAACAAAACCCTAATTTGTAGAACAATTCCAAATAGTTGTATATACAACAAACAAATCTATAAGCTTAAAAGTGTATAGAAATTCAACTTGAAAGTCATACAATAATACTATTCTATCAACCAAATAACAGTGAAGCTCCAGGAATTGTAACAGTTATCTGACTTAAACAAAGTCAACTCAAATATTGGAAGCCCAAAAATATACTTGATGATCCAATAAAAGTCAAGACAATTGAAAAAGGTAATCTTGCTGCTGCAACTCTGATTATGACAAAGAAGCTACAGATTACATATAATAGTTGAAGATGGAAAAAAATCTTTGATACTCAAAGAGGCATCATATCTATCAAGATGATTATGAATAATGAGAAAAAATATATAAAAGCTATCCCTTCTCTAAAAAAAAACAAAATAATATTTTTGGATCAACTAATTAATATGACCACACTAACAATAAGAGAATGAAGAGCAGTTCAGATTTTTGCCAGTACTTGTAAAGGTCCTATTTCAAGCTGATATATATAAACTAGAGCAAAGGTAACAGAACAACAAGATTTGTTAAAACAATTCTATTGAACTTTAAAATGGGTTGAACATAAACTTCAAATGGTAAAAGTGGCTCCTAAAATAGATAAACAGAAAATTAATTGAGTAGTTTTGACTGAAACAATAGAAACTACTATAGGAAAAGTTAAAATACAAAACAGAGGAATACTTTTCACATCATATCAGCTTATCTATAATTCTATCACAAATAATACTATTTGTTATTCTCATATATTCAAACAATCAATAATTTCATACATATCCCAAACCTGGTTATTATTGCAACTAAATAGGCAAGAAAGTTTAGGAAAAAGAATCTAATTACACTTCTAGGAAACCCTACAGATTGGCAGTCCATAGTGTTAACAAATGAATTAAGTACTATATATTCATTGGAGCCAAAAGAGATTGGAATACAAATAGAAAATTGGGAAGTTAAACTGATTAAACAAGCCATACAATAAAAGAAGCATATAATAGATCTAATAAAGAGTCTTAGACACAACTATAAAAGCAATACAAAGCAATTCACTTTCTTTACTGATAGATCTTACAAGCAATATACAAAAAGTGAGGATGAACTTGAAATGGGTCTTGCATGGATTCAAATTAAAAACAATAAAATAATCAATCAATTCTCAGCAGAGGCAACATCATGACCATTAGCTACAAGAGCAGAAATCCTAGCCATACTTATTGCAATCTTTACAATACCTAAAAATAAAAAAGCAACTATATATACAGATTGTAGTGCAGCCATCAATATATAGAGGACAATCCAGTTGCAAAAGTTTATTTCTATAAGGAAATAGACTAAAATAATCAACTGGTCACTATGGAATCAAATCAAGAACCTAGTACAAAAAAAAACCTTTGCCTCATACTTGAAAAAATCAAGGTCCATCAAAACAATAAGTTCAACAACATAGCAGACAGATTAGCAAAGCAGGCCTGAAGAGAAAATTCTTTAACTTGATAACAAACACTTGATCTGAAACAAGTTCTCACAATAGTAGCCTGGAAAAAACATACTATTGATATCAATATTAGAGATTTTCTTAAAAAATAGAACACTAAGAAAATAGGACTAGCCTGGATGAAGCAAAAATATATTCAAGAATGATGAATATATCCTAATAAAAAAATTGATTGGCAAATTTTCTGGAGACAATTCAATTTATATAATATCTTTTACACCTTCTTTAGTACCAACAATGACAAGAGTTTTCTGATAAACTTAACCTATGATAAGCTTCCTACCCTTCAAGTAATGCAGAAAAGAAAACCAGACTTATATTCAAGCACAATATGCTTAATGTGCAATTTACAAGAGGAAACCCTGAAACATCTTTTTTAATGTCTCAAGATCCAAAGTGAAAGATCAATTATATGGCACAAATCTCAAAGTAAAATTCTTCAGTATATCAGGAAAACAAAAGATTTATCTGACAAGAGCCAGGCAAAAGTTAAAATAGTAATAGGGAAATGGATTCAGGACATTAAACAACAAGATGAAAGCCTATATAACACAGTCTGTGACATTATACATAGAAACAAGATCAAGACCCTAAAAAGCACCTCAAAGCCTCAAGATTCAAGCAACAATAACACAAGAGACTATTGATAAATTTTGTAAAAAAATTAAGAAGATCTTTAAAAAAGAAGTCTAAAATAAATGTTGTAATATTACTATTGAATGGGAACAAAATCAATGAATTATCAGCAAACTCAAAAGGCTTAGAGTATCAACTGATACAACTAGAAAAATGGATCGAGTCCTTAAAGAAGCCAATCACTCTATATGTCCCTCCAGAAATATAACAAAAGAAAAAGAAGACTTAGAACGAATAAAGTCCCAAGGTAATATAGTAGATATAATAAATAGTTGGATATTTAAAGCTTTTAAATGGTTTGATTTTTAATCACAGTTAGAACTTCAAAAGATTTACAGTGATAAGCTGTAAGCAATAATTTAAGTATCTAGAGAATAATCCAAACTATAAAGGAAGCAAAATATCATCTCCTAAGTTGCATCTAGAGAAAGTTAAACTTTGTAGATGGGTGAGTCAATATGTGAAAGTCATAAAATATGTAAATATTAAATATGTTTACAATAAGATAGACAAGCTATATTAGCCTAACTGCAGGTTAAAAGAAAATAAAATAAAATAAAAAACAATATACTATATATACTATATAAGCTTACTTGTTTTAAATTTTCTCTTAATATATTTAAAGCTTCTTGTACAAATAAATTAATAACATATATAAAACATTGTAAATGGTTTTCTGTTATACTAAATAATATTAATTGAGTTTTATTCTACTTTTCTACCAATTTAGCAAATGTAATATTGTTTGTAGTATTATCAGCTATAATTCCCAGTATCTTTAAAATTAAATAAACTATTTTAGTTTTATATTATATTTATTTTAAATATAGAGATAAACTTATTTTTATTTGAATCATAAATTTCTTTAAACATGATAAAATGCTTCTTTAATACTTTCACTCAAATAGATACTCCACAACTATACAAAGTCTATTATTATATTCTGCATTCTCCAATATTTATTGATAAAATGATTAGTGATGCCTAAAAATTCTTTCATTGAAACTAATTTTTTTTTAAGTACCTATAGCCAGGCTAAATTGTCAGTTTATTAATCAATTGAAAACAAAAGTACATTTTTATTTGAACAGTATGATACATATTATAGCTAAACTATTATTCTAATTTAACTAACTTGTCATAAGCATAAAGCCTCTAAGTTTAGCCTTGGGGACAATATTTCACTCTACAGTGTCTTTGGATAAAGACTCTTCTAGTTCACTGCATTATTACCAGCAGGTTGTTACTGCCGTATGTCTAACCAAGCCACTGAAATACAGGAAACTATAAAAGGATGGGTTGAAAAAAGGGGAGGAGGAATGATTAAAAATATCTAAGCAGATAACAAGAAAATGAAAAAGTAAAAGCAAAAAAATATTTCTAGCTTTCTCCAAAGACCTGCTTCTCAAGACTGATTCTCAATAAAAAATACTTGATTAGGATATCTTTTCTTTTTCTGACCATCTGAGGAACTTAGCCATTCTTGACCTTGATTTCCTTCTTGTGTACTATCTAAGGAGACTTATCACCTAGTGGGAGCCTTTACTTCTAGGACACACTTGGTTTCAACTTGCTTTGGGCAGTAATTTTTTATTCACCTGCAGTAGATAAACAACTTATGATGAACTCCAGATTCTTTGTGATCTAGTAAGGACTAGGCCATATTGTTTCAGTGTAATATCTTCTAGCAGTTATGCCTAATTAAAGAAATTTTACTGATATACATCTTCCATTATCCAAAAGGCCAGATTTCTCAATAATTCTTTTGTTTTTTAATGGTGAAAATCTTCATCAATTGTAATATCCTTAACAACTTCTGGAAAAATGCATTCTTAACTATAACCAAAGAATTGGAGCTTAGCATAGACTAGAGATTATTTAATCTTATTACCTAACTGGAATAAAAAAGAGACCTTGGTCTTGAACTTTGCCTGACTAGGATGATAGAAGAGAAGGACCTCAGCTTGAACAAATAGCAACTTTTTGACTATCTAAGGATTTGTTGCTCATATTTTATTGATCTCATGGTACTTGATCTGTAGCTTAACCCAAATGAAGGAGTGGGATAGACACTAGGCATAAATCAACTCTTTCTATCACCAATGACATCACTGAAACATATAAGGTGACCAGTAGAAGCTTGTTTACATTCTGTTATTAACATGTTTCATGTTAATCAATTAGATACTAGGTGATATTGTATTACCAAAAATTCAGGGTCAAACTGAGATAGGCAAAATTCTCTAAGAAGACTGTGAAAAATGGTAGACACTTTAAAAGGGTACAAAACAGTATGTGAGAAGGTGAATAATATACCTTCCCCTGCCAACAAAATCTCTATTTCTTGTTGCTTCTAGCTCTGTAAGGTGACACTCCACTTGTCAGTCCTTTTACTTTCTAGAACCTTCTTGCACTTAGTAGAGGAAGTATATACTTATGTTTTTTTAGGCCACTAGAGGCTCAAGTTTTTATTCAAAGAAGTTTATAAACAAGTAAGGGAGGATAAAGAAGATACATAAAGACAAGTTTCAAGTTGTTTTAATGAAAGTGTAAAGACTTTATTAGCAAAGAAGTATAAAACTTCTTGTGAATATCTTTTTTATATGTGGTCAGAGAATCAGTAAAAAGAGTTTTTTTTTGCTTTTATTGAAACTAATGTTCAAATATCAAGTGTAAATGAAATATGACTTTTTATTTCTTGTAATATCTTTTGAATTTTTTCTTGATCTTTTAAATAATAGTCCATTATATAGATCTTAATAGAAGTAGTTAATAGTATTTTTGTATTGGGTGCTAATATTTATACAGAAGCAAGGAAGGCTGGTTCTTGAACAACTATAAAAGGTTGTTGGTTGATATAATCCATTGAACAAGTTTTTTTTCATTTTTGTTGAGTCATACATTTACTATATATAAATATAAAAATTATTAGTATTTTTTTTAAAAATTTGAAATTCATTTGAAATTACTTTTGTTTTAAAAAATTTGCAATTTCAGTGTTGCTAGTTATTAAATTTAATTTTGCTGAAAGAGTTTTTTCAAGATATTTCATTAGATTTTTTTTTTTTTTTTAAACTGGCTTTATTTGTTAAAAAGTTTGTTGTGTACATTTTGTATACATTTATAATTGACTTCTTATTACAAATTCTGCTATCTAAAGAAAAAAAATTTTCTTACTGATTGGTCTATTGCCCCCTATAGGGGCCTAACATGCCAAGAATGCCATGTTAGTGTTAATGAAAAGAGAAAGATGAATTATAAAAAATAAATCTATATATCCTTTAAAGTGTCTATCAATAAAGTGATTAACCAAAAGTAAAAACATGACTTTGATTCTTTATTCCTAGATAATTTCTTTATTTATTTGACCTTGATTGCTAGAGTTTCTTTTTTGAGTGATTTTATGAAGCCATTTATTTTTGGCAGAAATTTCACTGGCCTTTTCCCAATTGCTCATGATTATGTATCTCTCTTTTCATGTTTTTTCCAAATGTGCTTTGAATTCTTGGCATATTATATGTAACTACTTTTTTTGAGTGTGAAGGCAGCATGCAAAATTGTTAATTTTCTTGGTCAATTCTATACTGACCTATCCTCTAATAAGTTTTTCAATTGTGGTTGATGAGATTTTTTGGAATATTGTATGTATTTTCTGTATGTTTGTCTTTTCTCTTATTGATTGCCTTCTGTGTTTATTAGTATTGTAATTATTCTTTTCAAACATTCTGCATGTGTGTCTAGTAGTGTTGCACATGTGAGTGCATGAAAGTTGTCTTTGATATCTGGACATATCATATATGTGTTTTGTTTATATGTAGTAGAGTTTCTTTTAAAGAGTTTGCTTATTGTTGGGAGTTCTTGGTTCCATAGATCAATCTGAAACCTTCTTTGTACCTGGTCCTTAAAAGTTGTGATCCCCTAGTTTATGTTGCTAGAATTAATATTTTCAAATATTGCTTTTCAATTATTATGCTTCTCTAAAGTGTAATTAATATGTGTATGATTTTTATGTAGAAGACTCCATTGTGTAATATGTTTGGCTTGAAAGATGAGTTTGCAGAATTCTTTAATTAAAATATCTATAATTTTATTTTCTCATTTTGCAAAGCTCTGGTTTGCAAAAAGGTGTGGATTGATAGAGATTATTCTTGTGCCTGAATTTATATTTCTGCAGTCAATTTGGCTAGTTGGTCTGTCTCTTTATTACCTTGAATTCCAGTGTACGCTTTTACTTTGTGAAGAATTAGTGGAATTTGAAATGTTTTGCTGTATTCTATAATTGCTAGAATAAGTGTCCAGCTTTTAGTTTTGTAAATCAATGAGTGAATTGGAAGGTTTCTAGCTTGATTTATTGTTTATATTGCTACTTAACTGTCAATATAGATATGAATATCTGTTTTTTGGGTAATACTGTTAGAAGTGAAAGAATTGTGACCAGTTTTGCTCTTGTGGATAATAAGAATACACTAATTTTATTTTTGAATAAGGCTATGTTTGCTCCTCCTGCTAAATGATCCATCTAATTCCCATATATTGTTTATTGTTGTGCTATAGAAGTGATCCATCTGTATATGTGGACAGGTGGTTTAAATTTTTGATTTGGTTTACAATATCTATCAAATTCTTAATCGTATTGAAGTTTCCTTGCCAGTATCTATGAATATTGATAATGTGACAAGTGTTTGAAGGGATTAAGACTGTTGGTGGAGGTGGTAGTGGTTCTGAACTTGCAGCTTTGTTGAGTGTGTATGCTTGAAATGCATTGTATGATGATATCCTGATTCTGAGGTACAGGTTTGGATTGAATGTGTTATTATTGCTATGTTTGGTTTTGTGGATAGGGATTTGTATGATTCTGGTCTTTGAAAAGAGAAGATACATTTCTTGGCTGTTGAATAATTTTCATTTAGTTGGTAGCCTTTGCAGAGAGTAATTGGAGAGCCTCCTGCAATTCTTTTATAGCATGTATAGATTATATAATTATGTGTGTTTTTGAGTCTTTTGCCTATAGATTCGTTGTTGTTGTTGAGTGTAATTGTTCAAGGGTGTTTGTGAATCTTTGCTGTTGGACCTGAAATGTATTGATAGAAGATGTTCTGTATGCCACGACAGTCAAGTAAGTCTAGGTTTAAGAGGGCTTGAAGTGTAAAACTAATATTTGTATACCAATATGGTTCTTTTTCTATACACTGGTTTTTAGCCTTAGCATGTAGTTATGACTAGGAAAGTGTTTTTATGCAGTTCTCATTCAACATTTATCTAATAAACATTAGATTGTTTTTGGCCAGTTTGTGTCTCAGGTTGTTAGACCATGGCATGCTTGAGTATTGTTCTATCATATCTTTTAGTTTTTTGAGGATGATTATATTTGGTGACATATTGAATTGAATTTCAGATTTTCTAGTTTCCCAGATAATATCATGTATAAGATTCATGCCAGTTGATAAAATTTTATTGTTGATATGATGGGTAACTGGTAAAGGTGACCAGAAGGAGTTTTGGATATCTTGAAGTCTGTAGCATGTTGTAATATCAGAAAGGTTGTTGTTGTTAATTCTGGAGAAAAAGTTGGATATGTGTATTTGAATTTGGCATTCATAAAGATTGATTAGGTTGTATTTATATTTGCTGAAGAGAATATAGTTAGGAACTGTATTTGCAAGTTCTATTTTGTGTTTAAATATTGTGAGGGCTTTGGATATTGTTTGTTGTTATTTTTGATTGGATAGAACCATATCATTGAGGAGGTATTCCAGACTTGGGATTAAAATATGATTGAGAATATATCTGCTTTGTTTGTCTATAATTTCCTTTAATCCAATTAATTTTACAATTTTGTTTACTTTAGTTTTCATGAGTGATGTTTGGTATGATTTGTTACCTTTGGCATAGTGCCATGTACCTAGTATTCTGATTGAGATATTGGAGGCAAGACCTTTTATGGTTTGATTCTGAAGAACTGCCCCTTGATCTCTATCTTGTTATGTACCATTAATGATAAGGAGTGTTGATTTAGCCAAGTTGATTTGAATATCATTGAGTTTATAAAATGAGGTTGTGATATTCAAAATGTTTTGAAGTTCATGTTGGTTGTTTGCAATTCATGTGGTATTATCTATGTAGGTGCATGTTGGAATGTTGGTGGTTTTCAGAGTCCACCTTTGTCTGATGTTATCACAGGTTTTGATTGTTATTGTATAGCCTTTGTATGCATTTGCTATTTTAGATAAAAGTGTGTCATAAAAAATTTGCCAAAGCAGTGGGGATATCATGTCTCTTTGATCAATATTATCTTCCAATAGGTATGGTTCAGTAAGGCCAAATGGTGTGGAAACTATGTTGTTATGGGATGAGAGAAGATTTGATATAATGTTTATAATAGTTGAAGGGAGTTTGATTTTTCTTAGTATCTTGATAAGCATCACATTTAGTACTGAGTCATAAGCTTTTTGCTTGTCTTGGCTAAGAATCCAGGCTTATTATGAGTTTGATTTTGCATGTTTTATAATTTTCTGAATAATGTAAATCAGTTCTTGGATACTGCAACCCAGTAATGCTATCCAATTGTGTTAAGAGAGGATATTGTGTTTGGTTAGGACTTTGGCCAGTCTATTATTGATACATTTTGTAAATATTTTTCTGCCAGTTTCTAGAAGTGTGATTGATTTAGTTATTCTGAGAATATTGTTTCATTCTTAAGGTTTGGGAATTGGAATAAAATTTTCTTGTTTTCAGTTATTAGAAATTATCTGTGTTTTGAGAATATTGTTGCAAAGCTCTGTGAAAAATGAGATTGCTTTGGAACCAAGTTTTTTGAAGATGATATATAGTATTTCTAAGGGGCCTGAAAATAATATGTTGCTTCTGGAGTAAATGATTTTGAGCATTTCTTCTTTTGTAATAGAATGTGTTATATAGTTGTACTATTTGTTATTGATATTGGATCTAGGTGTATATTCCTATACTCATTTTGACCATTGGGTGATTGTTTAAGTATTTCTTTTTGCTGTCCATTAGTAATAGTGTTTTCTGATTGTATCTTTAATTTGGAATGGTTCAGTTATTATTTTTGGAATGGTATCTTCTGTTATGATTTTGTTCAGGATAATGTGCCTGTGTGGTTTTTTTAGGATACTGTTGATCATTGCATGTTTATTATTGTTCATGTATTGTAGTCTTATAGATATTGCCATTGTGATTTTTTGTTTTGTTCTATATTTGATAACTATTTGAAGTACTGATTTTAGTTTGACTATGATTGTATTGAGATCTTGAATCCAATGGTTGAGTTCTGGGTTTTGGATAGAGGTTATGCTAATAGTGAGTAATTCAGGTATTTGGGAAAAAGTTGATTGAAGTGAAGTTGTACACTCTTATAGTTTAATTATGTTAAAGTTATACAGTATTTGTTTGACCTGTTTTGCTAGTTGAAAAAGTTTAAGTAGACCTGTGATTTTGTTAAGTGCTAAAGAGAAATTAGTTGAATCTTGGAAGATTCTTTTGTGATGTTTGATCTTTTTGATGAATTTATTAGTTTCTTTTAGGATGATATCTTTTAGAAAATTTTACTGCATGTCAGTTGCCCTGGATGTGATTTTGTGTTTTGAGATTACTGTCTCAATTGATTGTTGAAATTTCTGCCAGTTTTTTTCTGAGGTATAAAGTCAATTATATTGGCTTTTCCTGTATATATGTATTTGATGGATTAGTATGGTAAGTTGCCATGTTTCTAGGTAACATATTGTAGCCACATGGTTGCTGTTTATTAAAGATGCTATGTTTTTGTCAATGTAGACTTCTGTTAGGTTCCAGGTTTCTTTTATAGATATCTAGATTTGATTGATTCTGCTGTATTGGTTTCTAGAGTTGTGCCAGGTAAATTCTTTGTTATATGAATTTATTTCTCTGAATGAGTCTAAAAGGTTATATTATTGGAGAAAGTTAATGAAGTTGCTGGGTGTTTTGTCATTTGATTAGTAATTGAGTGATTGTTTGTCCATTGAAGGATTGGCAACTTCATTAAAATCTCTCCAATTATTATTGACCAATTTTTGTTGTGTGCTTTTATAATGAGGTCTTTGCATTTTTTGTGAATTGATGTTTTGAGAGAGTGGTTGGAGGGTGGAATGTATATGTCTATGATTCTGACAAACTTTTTTCTAGAAAAGGAGAGATCAAGTGCAATTAATCTTCCTGAGATTTCTTTATGTTTAAAAACTCTGGTAGTGAAATGTAGAATTAGGCTTATAGCCATGTCCTGACTAGTGTGTGTTGAGTTATATATCCACCAGGTTTTGAATATGTTGGATATCTAGTATTTGAATTTTTTAGTGTTTCCATTGATTTTTGTGATGATTATAATGTTCCATTTGTTGCTTTTGCAGTATTTGAACTATAAGTTGCATTTGTGTTCAATAAATAAGCCTCTAATGTTTCTAGAGCATATTTTCTATATTAAAGGAGTTTGGTTGTGTTTAGAAATGTTTGTTTCTTGTGTGTTTTAGTAATTAGGTATATTGTTAATTAAGGAGATTGAAGTGAAAGAGAAGTTATTGAAGAGGGGGGATCAATTGTAATAATTGTTGAGTATGTGTTTATTAATGGTTGATAATCATAATTCATTGTTTTAATAAATTCTGAAGGTTTGTATTTTATATAAAGATAAGTTGCATTTCAATGAGTTGTTCATAGGATAAAGTTATTTGGGCAATTGAATTTTCTAAGTTGTTCATTAGTTGGAAGGTTTTTCTTGTTCTGCTCTAATATCTTGTGCAGGGCTAGTGGCATGTCTTTTTCTAATTGTGCTAGAAGTAATGCTGTAAGAATTTTCATTATTTTGATTTATTATTGTGATTGTTTCCTGAAAGAATTACTCAGGTGGATTGTTGTAAAAGTTATTCATTTTATCTTCAAGATTTCAATTCTTTGGTTGAGTATATTGAGATTTTGTTTATTAAAAGAACTTTGTTACTAAGGTGTTTAAGAATGTTGTAGATATCTTTCAGTGTGAGGTTTTCAATGTAAAAGGTTTGGTTTGTATTTTGTAGTTTAGTTGACTTTTGATTGTTTTTTACTGCCTGTGTAAATAATCTTCTGAGGGAGAATTTGGTTTTGAATTTTGGGATGCCTATTGATTTAAATCTTGCATATACTGTAGGTGGCCAAATTTCTTGGTATTGGTTTTTTTCTATTCAACTGATTGTTTTTGATATGCTCTGGTGAAACAGTCTTTGATAATATAATTTGTACTTGAGCAGATGTTGCAGTTCTTTTCAAATAGTTTGTCCATATAAGTTTAGTATTGCTTAGGAAGGTTTGAATGTTCTTGGCTTGAAGGAAAGTTTCTTCATCTTTGAAGTTGAGAACTGCAAATATCTTTCTTCTATAAGTAATAATATGTGGAATATAGCATATTTGTGCTTCAGTTGTTTAAATAATTTTCTTGAGATCAAAACCTGTAATACCTGAAGGAAGATTGATAAGTTTCAATGTGTATATGCTTCTTTCTTCTTTGATTTGGTTTGTATTGAGAAATAGAAAAATTTTAATCAAGTTAGCTTTGAAAGGGATTGCCCAGTGATTTCTAACTTTGTTATAATCTTGTTGGTTGTGAAATTCTATGTTAGCTAATTGCCACATACCTATTCTTTGCATTTTGATCGATTCAATTTTACCAAATTTGAAGAATCTGGCATGAATGTTTGCAAATATAATGTTGAGGATATGTCTTATGCTCTGATTGTTTTGTTTTTAACTTCAATCCTATTGTATATAGATAAAGATTGCATGTGAATAGTGGTGTTATCATCAAGCTTAATGTTTTTGGCTTTGTCTACATCTGATTTGAATCCAAAAAAAGCTATAATATTGCTTCTTTTTTGAGATCTGTTGATTCTGATTGATGTGAATGATTCCAATCTTGATAGGAATTTTTGTAAAAGTTTGAGTTTGCTATCATCATCTTTGTCAGGTATCTTTGCTATAGGAATGTATATTTTAAAACATTTTTTATTATATTTAATGGACCAGTCAGTTGATTTGTTATCTATGGTAAAGAAGGTGTTTTGTTGTACAGTAGTTTTGTTAGAGGAGGGAGAAGAAGGTTAGATTGCCTGTACTTCTACAAATCAATTATTATATTGATTATCTATGTTGCTAAAGCTGCGTGGGGTAGATGTGTTGCTTTTATTATCATTTTAGTTAGTTTGAGGTATTTGTGTATTTGTAGTGTTAACTGATAAGTTTATTTTGTTTTTGTATTTATATTGTGTGTTGTTGCTATTGTTGGAGGATATATTTGCTTCATTTGAATTGTGTCTGTCATTGTATGAAGGAGTTGTGCTTATTAGGTTCGTTTTGAAACTGTTTTTGAGTGAAGTTTACTATTCATTAACCTCCATATTTCTTGTTTATTTTGTTGTATTTAAGACATTGTTGTAGTTGTTTGACCTTGTGTTTGTATGTCTTTGGTCAAAATAATTTTTACTATCATGTTGTAAGTAAAACTCAGTACTTGAAAGTCTGTTTTTTGCTAAAAAAAAAATTTCCAAAAAAGAAAATTTTCAAAAATCTGATATGTACGGGAGAGAGTTTTTTTTTTTTTGAATATTTTATTATATTAGAAGTACTACTTCTACTATAAGTATATATCATTTTGCAATATTTACAAGTAGCTTTTTTGTTTTATTTAAAATTTGCACTTCTTGTAAAATATTCCTATACTTTACTTCTAAAAATTGTAGAAGTAACTGAAACTGATTCTGATAGATTGCTTGTATTAATATCTTCAATATCAACATTTTTATGGCTAGTTAAACTGCTACTTTCATCATATACAAATTGTATACTATTAAATGAGTTTTCATGTTTCATTTTTAAAATAGATAAATTAACAAAAACAAAGAATATAATGAAAGTAATTAAGCAGTAAAACTATATAATATTGCAAAGAAATGTTTAAAAAATCATCAAAAAGAGCAAGTATTGAATTTTTTTTTAATTTGCCTTTTATATTATTTTAAAAAATAATCACTTATTTTAATTTTCTAGATAGTTTAATTCAAATGAAATTAAATAATTATATAAAATTTATGTGAACTAGTACATATCTGTTTGAATTATATTGGATTTTATCTAAATCTGATTTGAATTTATTTGAATTTAATCAAAATTCAATTTGAATCTGATAATTTTATAAATTTAAAATTTGATTTGATCCGAATCTGATTGAATTAAAAATTTTGAAATTTGATTCAATCCAATTTATATCTGATTTACAGATCAATCAGATTCAGATCAAAATTGTGAACACTACTTCTAACTAAATGAATATCCAAATTAGAAATTATAAAGTATAAATCTTTCTTTCAGAACTTTATTAAAGAAATAATTAAAAATGACTTTAGTATCCTAATATTGAACTTCACAAAATACAAAACACTAGTACAACAAACTACAAATAAATATATCAATATCTTCAGAAATTATCTTCAAAAAATCTGGATAGGAAGATGTCAACAAACCAACCTTTAGAAAAAAGTGAATAGTATAACTCATATAAAAAAAATACTAAAAGTTAAGATCAACTCAGAATATTATCAGAAAAATAACTTAAAGATTTAACAATTAAAAATCAATATGTTAATCTTGTAAAAAACTATATGAATAATTTTTCTATGGCAACACAAAATTTTTTTCTATAATTTGAACACCAACTGGCTTTCCTTATCATGTTAGGTCCTATAGTAGGTGGCAACAAATCAATTGATAAGTTACATTAACCTCTTTAAATAGTTTTATATATACTCCAAGTATACAAAATTGTAAATATATTTACAGTATATAAACAACAAATATTTTTACTAAATAAAGTAAAAATAAGTCAGTTTTTTAAAAAAATAATATTATTGTATATTGTTTCTGATAGACAATATAATTAAGGAGATATTATAAAGCTAAGGTTAGAATATTATTAATAATATACCTTGCTTTTTTGTTTGTAATATTTTTGAATTTTATAAGATTTGCTATTCTATTGATTTTTTATTTCATGAGTTGCACTTGATATCATTTATTTTCTTTAGATATATACCATGTACTGTATCTAAAATTCTAGTAGATATGTTTGATAAGAGGTTTTAAATATTTTAATTATCGAATATGACTTCTTGGATTCTATTTAGTTATATATTATTAGTGATAAATAAAAATAGATCTCTAAAGGGGGAGGCAGGAACAAAAGTCAAATGTTCTTTACTGTAAAACATTAAAATTTTTAAATTAATAACTATAAAAAAACTACATATAATTATTTTTCATTATTTAAAACATTAATTTATAGCATTTCTTAACTTTTATTTCTATTAAAGTGAAGAGCTATGAATTTTGTTCTTCAAAAAAGAACATAAATAATCTGCAAAATTTTATATACTAAATACTTTAGTGACTTATCATTAGTGATAAGTAGTGTAAATTTAATTAGGTTGATCTGAATGTCATTAATAGTATAGAATTTTTGTGTAGTATTTATTATATGTTGGAGATCTTGTTGATTGTTTATATACTATATTATATTATTCATATATATACTAGCTATAATATCAATATCGTTAATGATCTAGTCTGTTCTAATATCTGAGCAGCTTTATGATATAATGTATTATCTTTGCATTTTTCAAATATTGTGGTGAGAAAGGGATTATAAAAAATTCTTTACAAGAATGAGAATATAGTATCATCTTAATCAATATTATTTTCTACTTCATAGAGATCTGTAGGACTAAAAGGTATAAGTACTGTATTTTGTTAGTGTTAAAGAAAATTGTTAATTATATCTATAATCTATGTTATAAATGGGTTTCTGTGTACTATATCCAAGAAGGATAGCTCAATTGAGTGGTAATAATATAGAAAAGTGTTGAAGATTTTTTGTGAAACTATTATTGATACATTTGTAAAGATTTTTATAACAAGTTTCTAATAGAGTAATAGGTCTGATAATGTTAATAGTATTATTTTAAGGCTTTGATTTAAGAATTGAATAGATTGAGCCTTTTTTCTATTTGATAGAATTGTGTCTATGTGTAGGATTTTGTTAAAGAGATCTATTATAAGTTAGATTGTTTGGGTTCTAGATTTTTGTATGCAATATATAGTATTTGTGATAGATTAGATGCAAAAACATTGTTTCTAGATTTTATGACTAAATGAATTTCTGTATTTGTAAAAAATATAAACATATCAAAATATCAGTAGATTTCTATACTTTGTTTGGGTATATATGTTTTTATCCATTGAGACCAGTTTGGAATGTTCAGTATATTTCATTTCTTTATCTATTTTGCAAAGTGATATTTCACAATTTATTTAATTTGTATTAGATCTATAATAATGATAATTAAGGAGTCTGTTATGATTAAATTTTTCAGTATAATATAGTACTAGAGTCTATTTATTAGGGAGTTGAATTTTTTTTTAAAAACTCTCTAGAGAAAAATAGAATAGAAAGTTAATTATTTGTATAACTTAATAAGAATCAAAAAATTATACTCTTTCTGCTAATCCTCTGACCATACTCAAAAAAGATGTTCACAAGAATTTTTTTCACTTCTTGACTAATAAAGTCTTACCACTTTTCTTAAATCAACTTGAAGTCACAACTTCAGGAGTTATACTCATCCCCTCCTTCTTGTAAACAATCTTCTTCAGACAAAAACATGACTTTTAGTAACCAAAGCCATGAAACTCCTTTCTTATCAATGGCAAGAAAGTTCTGAAAGGAAGAAGAACTATAGTACTGCTATCTACTCATCTATTAGAAAGACAGTACAGAGCTTTTCAAATAATAGAAGACTTATTTTGAAAGCAACCACCCACTCTCTTATCATACTTTAGCTTTAAGAGTGTTCTTTTTCGATTTTTCTAGGGGATTTTGCCTATCTCAATTTAACCCTGAATTTTGAGTAGCACAAAGTTTCTTATGCAATGATTGGTTAGCAGAAAACATGTTAGTAAAAAGAATGTAAACAAGTTTCTATTGATCACCTCATGTGTTTGAATGCATTTCCTCAGTACCCATAAGAACCTGGAATCCATCATAAGTTACATACCACTTATACAGGTGAATACAAAACATGAAAACCATGATGTTATTGACTACACAGAAAGAACAAGGCTGGATTAGGTTATCTTGAATAGACAACAACTCAACTCCCTTATTCTTGCTCCAGCGAACACAACCATTATACTCAGGGCTAGTATCTTTTTGGAGGGTTTTGATATTCCCATCCGCTTATTGGAACCACTTATAATAACTAACTAAACAATATTATGTCCTTTCAGACAAAACTTGACTAAACATAATCCTTTTTTTAAAAAAAAAATTTTTTGTTATATACTAGTGGAGTTAAGGCTTCACATGAATAGTCCTCAACATTGGTGGTGCTGAGTATCCCAGGTAAATCCTTGGCACATTAACCCCCTCTTTTGGGAATAGCAATAAGCCACTCGGTAAGCCTGCCAATAGTTACATTCTAGAGAGTATCAAGGTATAGAATAAAAATTAATATAGTATAAATTTCATACTTCCTGTTTTTTCGTGGTTTGTTTTTGTAAGTAAATACCTATACTAGATGGTCATATAACTATCTTATTCTGATTGGGTAAGACATAAATACAGTAGGTAACTCTTTGTACTATTCGTTGATCTGTAAATCCTTAAACAGTATAGATAGTTATTTATCCCAGTTGTCCCTAGATCTTTTGCTTATTGAAATAAATCTCATTCACCTTGATGCAAAGATGAGCTAGTGTTTAAAAAAAAAATTTATATAACTTAATTTATATCTAATCTAATCAAGATAAAACTAATATATTATTACCTAGTGTAAATACTCTTTTTAAAATCAAAGTAAAGAATAAGTCAAGTATATACAATTGTGCATTGTTGAACATATTCCTTACTTAAGAGTTGTCATTATATAGAATATATCAATGCCCCTACTGATCAGCTTGCTACTATCCACTATTGAAATCCAATTTTTTTTTTTTAACGCCAGCTCAACCTTTACTTTATTAGATATAATTTTTAAATGTCGATGTAATACATATTAAAAAATATAGTTGTAAATCTATAAAGCAGCGATATAACTATGTACAGATCAACCTTGGGCATGTTGCTGTCTCTAAAGTGAGAACTAGCGAAGGGCCACTAGTGCTGAAAAAATTTTTATGGCAGGAAAGAAGGAAGGTTGGAAAATAAATGAGTGGATGGGATGGTTAATCTATATATACAATTTCTTGCTATGTGATTTTTCCAGGGGAAAGAAATTTTCATTCAAAGTATCCATTAAAACCCCTTAGGTAGTGCCAAATACCCATTCATATATGATAGTGGAAACACCAATGCATGGTTTGATCGTATTTCAGATCCTTAATAATTTTTGCGCAATATCAGTTATGTTTCAGATGCCTTTACCTAGGTTCTTGAAAAATGTGGGAATCTCAGCCATTGCCTTTGGTAGCTGACTTGTGCTCCCTTGTGGAAGCTCCCAAAACATCAGTGTGGATTATACATGGAAGTAAGATACTAATGCTCAGTAGGAAGGGGAAGTCTTTAGGATAACTACTGAGTCACTTTCTCAGGGAGATATAGGGGAAGGGGAAATGGATTCAATCTCATTTGAAAATGGGAAGAGATTGGGGGTAGATGCATATGTATTGATACCAGTAGACCAATCTACAGACCATTTTAGTTGATCCTTGTTATGTGCTGGTAAAGTAAAGGTCACTATTCATACACTCCATTCTCTGTGTCCTTAAAAGCTAAGCCAAGGAATCGATAGAGGAACCAGTGCCTTATCTTCGAATCTTTACCTATTCGATGGAACTAGAAGAACCTATTTGACAGCCAGAGGTAGGTAACTACATCTCCAAAAAACCTGATGCAGCATCTTGTAACCTTTATCATGGTTGAATGGACTCTTTCTGGAAATGGTCAATGACTTGTGTACTAGTATGTCTTGTATTCACCTGCATTAAAGCAAATGACTTATGGTGGATCCCAGATTCTTATGGAGCTGAAGAAATGTATTTAAGACATGTGAGGTGATCAATAGGAGCTTGTTTACATTCTGTTACTAACGTGTTTCGTGTCAGCCAATCAGATGCCAGAGACATTGTGCTACCAAAAATTCAGGGTCAAACTGAGATAGGTAAAATCTCCCAAGAAAACTGTGAAAAAGTAGTAGACACTTTAAGAGGGTATAAGACAGAATGAGAAGGTAAATAATAAGCCTTCCCCTGTTAAAAGAACCTCTATTGTTTGTCTCTGCTAGCTCTATAAGGTGATACTCCACTTGTTAGTCCTTTTACTTCCTGGAACCTTCTTGCCCTTGGTAGAGAAAGTGCGTACTTGAATCTTTTTGGTCACTAGAGACTTAAGTTTTTATTCAAAGAAGTTTATAAACAAGTAAAGAAGGGTAAAAGAGGTACATAAAGACAGGCTTCAGGTTGTTTTAATGAAAGTGTAAAGACTTTATTAGCAAAGAAGTATAAAACTTCTTGTGAACGTCTTTTTTGTGTGTGGTCAAAGGATCAGCAGAAAGAGTTTTATAATTGGTTATACTAATCCTAATATTGAAATCCAATATGTTAGAACTTGTCAAAAATTTCTAATACTATCTGAAGCTAGTGATCTCTTGTACTAGTTAATAACTAGTTAATGTTGAAATAGAAAGAAAAAAGTAAGAGAAAAAAGAAAAAAGGTATATTAAAGAAATTTTAAGACCTCTTTGTTATCAAAGAGACTTTACTAATTGTGGTATCTATATATATTCTAATTGAGAAAGTGATATTTGATAATGGATAGAGTATATTTAATTCAATATACAGTACCATCAAAAATAATAATTTCTTAAAAACTTGAAGAAATAATAGAAATACATTCTGACAATCAATGGTCTAACAACCTAAGGCACAAACTAGCCAAAAACAATTTGATTTTCATTAAACAATTGATGAATAAGGCTGTACAAAGACACTCTCCTAGCCAATTTCATGCTAATGCTAAAAATAATACATAGAAAAAGAATCTAATTGGTACATAAATATCAACTTCATGTATCAAATCCTCTTAAATATTGATCTATTTAATTACCAAGACACATAAAACATTTTTTAGCAATATATCCCAGGTTCAATAGCCAATATTCCCAAGTATTATTGAGCAGTTACACTTACTGACAATATTGAATTTATAAACAAATAACTCAAAAATATACACAACCATATTATCTATACAAACTATAAAAAAATTATAGGAAGCTCCTCAATAACTTCCTGTAAAGGTTGCTGACTCAATAAAAATTATTTAACAATCAAGAAATGCATTTTTTCTATCAAAAGACAAGAAAATATCTAAATCCCTGTTCACAAAACTAAATGTAGCAACAATTTATTCAACTCAACTTCATATCTCTGAATTAGGATATTATTACATATTACATTTCAAGTATATATCCTCAACAATACTAAGAATTCAAAACAACTACTATCTCTACCAACAATCTTAATCTCTCCAGATAACTGTCATATTAACAATATTTATAATATTGGAAAGAAGATCCCAACACAATTAAAGACCTAATAAACATTACAACTCAAATTAAAAACTTAAATTATTTGCCTATCATCACAGACAGATTCTTAATAAGGTACAACAATAAATATAAAGAGAAGAGTATAGCTTTATTCAAAGGTTAAATTGGCATATTCCTATTATCCACAAGGACAGAATTGGCTGCAATTTTTTTATTTCTTACAGTATTATCCAAAAACATAGATATTCATATCCATATAGACAGTTAAGTGACAATTCAGACAATAAATCAAGCCAGAATATTCCCACTTCACATATTATATAAAAAACTAAAAACTGGGCACTTACTCTAGCCATTATAGAAAATAGTAAATAAGCTCAAATTTCTCTAATTCTACATAAAATAAAAGTCTATAGTAGCATTTGAAATAACAAAGAAGTAAATTAACTAGTCAAAATCGATTGCAAAAATATATAAGAACAATTTTTATCAATACAAAATTATATTTAAATTAGGGCTTTGCAAAATGAATAAATAAAATCATTAACACTATAATAAAAGAATTCTACAAACTAATTTTTCAAGTCAAACATATCACTCAATAGAGTTTTTTGCATAAAAATCACCAAATGTACAGTATGTAATATTGAAAATCAGAAAAATATTAATAGTATTTAATTAGTCATATATAAATTTATTGAAATATTATAAAAATTTAAAATATTATTTATAAGAACAAAAGAATAAAAAATACAAACTTTTTTAAATAAATTTTATAAAAAAAAAAATTTTTTTTTAGATTCAAATTTTAATCTAAAAAAGTAAATTTAAATATACTTAAAATAGTTTTTATTTTTTTTTATTATTTTAAACCACAACTGGTATTACATGCAAGCTTTATTAAAGAATTAACTTAATTTGATAGATAATTAAATCCTACAGCAGTTACATCAATTATCTTCTATAAATCATATATTTCTATATCCATGTAGCTTAATGATAACCTATCGTGATTTACTATAGATGAACCTGCTACTACTCTGTGAATGGATAGATCCATATAGGGACCAAATGGTTAAATATACAGTTATCAATGATGAATTAGGCTAATTTAGTAATGAGCTTTATAAATTTTTGTATTATATTCATTAAACTAGGCTGTTATGTATGTATCCAATGAGATTTGAATTACCCTCCAATACTCCCAGATATATTATTCACTCAGACCTCAGAAGAGGACACTTTTTTTCTTTATTACCATCTATAGTATCAGATTAGTCCTATGTGACTGATTTTCATTTAAGTGAAGTACCAGATTGAGATATCCTAAGCTAGGAGGGCATGGGTCCTGAAGACTACCAGGGCAGGAGGTCATTGAGATATCTTTATAGTAGGCTAGACCAGAAGTCTTTCTTCATGCAATTCTTCCAGTAGTACAACCATAGATCTCAGCCCCTGATCGACAAAAGGTCAGAAATTTCATCTTCATGTAGCCTAACCTGATTAGAACTTGTTCTGGATGATTGGGTATAACTTTCACAGAATTATTGATAAAACCTGATTAGAAGGATAATTTTTGATTTTGATTTTTAAGTGATATTGAACTATAGATTTTGTGATTGTGACTTGAGAGCATTAGCACTGTGCTATTGATCCACAGGTTACTTAAAATAGTTTTTATATACAACTTTATCAAAATTTAATTAAATATCATAAAAAGTTAATATATTATGTTTTAAAACAAAAGAATAAAAAATATATAATTATTAAAGAAATTAATTATAAATAATTTTATTAATTTTACAGTGTGTAACAAAACTTTTTGGAATTCTTTATTTATTCATAACTTAATAAAAAATTATCTAAATAATATAAAAATTTAAATATATATTTTTTAAAAGTTAAAAAATAAGGTTAATTAAGACTATTTATATAAGTTTTATATTATTTTATATTAAATTTTTTATGATCTATGGGTCAATAGTGCAGTGGTTAGTACTCCATAGGTCGTATCACAAGATTCTGGTTCAAGTCCTTCAAATAGCAAAATTATAAAAAATTCTGTCAATCCTTGTTGAAAACAGGAATCTATCGATATAACCTGTTAATCTGGTGTCACTTATAGCTGACCATCACCCTGATCAGACAGATCTATAAGTAGGTGATATCCGCTCCTGCATCATAAACCTGATATGGTTGAGCCCATATCTGGAATAAAACCTGATTTGTGCCTGTTGAGTTTGTGGATCCTTAACTGATTAAAAAACAGATTCCGAGCTTAAAAGAATTGGAGAAAATTCTAGAAAAAGAGTAAATCCTCTACTGGTAGGATATATAAAAACATAAAGAGTACGTTTCAGGTTCAGAAAATCTATAGGGAAACCTTGATGAAAGAAGTAATTTGTGCACCATACCAAAGTACTAAAATCTCTGGTACAGGTTAAAGTATATACAATGGTTTGATAATTAGATTACTCTATAAAATATGTTCTAGAAAAAATAAAGATAGTATCATATATCCTATCCATATACAAAAATATGGAATAATTCTATATACAATATGTAAAAATAGTCTATTTGCTTACCGTAAATAGATAGATACATAGTTACATTAATATGTAATTAAAAATATATATAAGACAAAATTAATATTGTACTGAAAGAAGCAAAAGTTAATAAACAGGACATAGACACAATATATTCTTTCAAAACAAATTTTTATGGAACAGGTAGAACCTTGGCAAATTAGTCAAGTATATATCCGTACTTGGCAATAAGCCACATGATAAGACTTTCCTTAGTGAGTTTAATTAGGTAACTAGAAAGTTAAATTTGTATAAAATAAATTTGTACATACTCACAACAATATCTAATAAATAAGGTGTAAGCCATCCAGTTAAAAAATTAAATTTTTTATTTAAATTCCAAAAAAATTACTTATAAAATTGATTTATAAATTTTTTATTATGTTTTTTTACTATATAAAATCAATATAGAAATTTACTAAAAATTTTTTTACTTTTTATAATTCAATGAAAAATTATTTATTTTATATAAAATTTTATAAATAATTTCTTTATAACTAAAAAAACAAAATTAATTAAGATTTTTATATAAAATAACTTAATAAATTTTTTAAAATTTATTTTTTAAAAAAAAATTTACAATCTTTTTTTTATATGTAAAATTTTTGGTTTATAAATTTAAAATTAATATTAATAAATAAATTATATAATTAATATTCTCTTTCCTGATTACTTGAGGTGCAGCAATATCAGTAACAGGAAAATAGCTTCCAACACTAGAAACACTAAAGTGTTGCAACTTGAACAACAGAGGATAGAAAGATAACAGTATGCAGAAAGAAGAAACAAGGAGTCTACCTCTCTTTGCAACCAACCATATGTCAAGAAGCCCATCAACACATAAACAAAAACATCAATAACCCTGACAGCAAAACTCAACCCAGAAAGAGATAAGCCAAGTATACACAGAAACCTAACAGTTGCAACCATAGAGTTAACCAATATGGACGTCAAATTAGAATCACTCCATAAAGAGCAAACATGAAGTGAACAGATGGAAGAAGCTGAAAGTGGAATGGGAAATCCACAGGTATTTAGTGCACCACTAGCAAGAAGAGATTCAGATAAAGGAGAGTGGCAGGAGGGGACTCTTGACCCAGCAGCAGATAGTAACAATGAACAACCCAACTAATATGCCTTCAAAGAGAGGGAAGAAGAGCTCTAGACACCTGTAATTCATAAGAACAAGGTTGTGCACCCCAACAACAAGCCAATATCAAGGACACCAATCAATTCAGAAACCAGATATAGAAGAGATCATTTCAAAGTAGGCATTGATGTCAATTTTATTCCAGGATCAAACAACGATGCAAAAATTCTTTACTTAACCAAAGCCCTCAATTCACCTTCAGGACTTATTGGCATCCACAGTAAACATAACAAAGAGAGAACGTGAATTGTCACAGTTTTTAGGGATCAACAAGCTGTGGATGACGCAACAAGAATAGAATTACCAAATCTAGGTAACAACAAGCTCCCACACATGCCGATCAGCAGACAGTCGATCAAAAAAGGAAAATCCATGTGGTCTGGGACATACCTCTGAATATGAAACTCATTGAGGTCTGTCAACACTTTTCCAGATATGGCAACATTTCAGGGATTAGTATGAAAACTCAAAATCTATGGCAATATGCCATAGTAACCTTTGAGGAGGAGTCAAGCAAAGTAGAACTTGTTAAACAACAAAGTATTCTAATCAAAGGGGATGCAGTCAGAATAAATGATGCAAACTGGTCTGCCGACCAGATAAGAGAAAGGCACAGCATTGTTGCAAAGTTAGTTAACCTACCCTCAGCACAATAGCATAGGACCTGAAACAGATTCTCTGTAAAATAAAGGCCCAAACATACTACATACCATGAACATGCTCAATGAGCTATAAAATCAAAAAATTTGTAGTGGTGAGTTTTGAGTTAAGAGAAGACTTACTCACAGCTAAAGATTCAATATACATACTTGGAGAGACCAACATATTCTTGATTCCTATCAACACTTCACTATGTACCATCTGTGATGCACCGACATGCCTTGCAAAGGAATGCCCCATCAAAAAAAGTAGAAAGCAATGGAGGGATTTTACTCATACACAGACCGAGAAGTATAAACAGATTTACAGTAAATTCAAATCCGCCAGGATAAGCAATATTAGAGTAGTCAACATACGAAACAATCAGCGGAATGCCAAACCAGTATTCTATGCAGCTGCTGTTCAAATCAATAGTAGCAGGCAAGATAGACCAGAGAAAAAACAAGTACAAAAAGATAGGCAGAAACACCCTCAATAACAACAAAACCTAAAACAACTCCAAGATATCCAAGAAATCATGGAAATACTCATTAATATCTAAAGAGAGGTGGCAAGCCTCAAGGAAATGGTCACAAATCTTGATGAAAATGTTACAAACATCAAAGCATATAATCAGGAGTACTTTGATGAAATAAACAATACCCTAACAATAAAAAAACAAGCGAAGCCCAGTCACACAGTGGAAGTGGCCCAGAAATCTCAGACCAACTTCAGGAAACAATAGACATCAGAGAAATGTAACAACAAATCAACAGGACAATGAATGATATGTAAGCTAATATGTAAAGAGCACTAGAGGCCATTGGAGCAATTGCAGACAGTCAACACTCATCTCAACACCAACTTTAATAAGTAATGTAATTAAATATAATAAGAAAACTTATAATGATAAGAAAGGAAAAAAGAAACAAGAAAGGAAACAAGATGATAACAAAACAACAGACTATATAGAAACAGGATTTTTAGTACAAATCACAACCTCTAACACAAGAGGCCTCAACAACGAAGCTAACAGAAGAGGCTGAATAGATCTTTAGCACAAAATAAATTGAGACATAGTGATAAGCATAGAAACAAATGGGAATAACCATACAACAAAATTTTGGAAAACAACAGATCATAAGTACCATTGAACCAATACTGACCAAAGGCAAGGTTCAGGAGTTGGTATAATCCTTAAACATAAACTGTCACAAAACAAATTGGGAAATAGTTGTGACAGGAGACCTGAATAACACAGACATACTATGCATAGACAGATTCTTCAAGAAGCACCATCGTTTTGAGAACAAGCTGTTGTCAAACAGTACTGTAATCAAAGAGCTAAAGAATCATTCTTTTATAGACACATATTACACTGTAAACCCTCAGAAAAGAAAGTATACCTGGAAAGTGGAAATGGAAACAATAAGCAAAATTGACCAAATATAATTAACTTAGAATGGATACTTGGACTTGACCTCAGCAAAAATCTTGAATGAATACAAACAAGTATATAGAAATGATCATGAAATTGTATCTACTATGACATATCTCTCCTTTTCTCTTTTGAGAAAAATAAGAAACGTTCAAAAAAAATCAAACAAAAGGTACAACTGGACCAATACAGAGCCTGCACGCTAGGAGAAATAAAGGAGATACATAGAAGAAGTTCTAGGAAAGGTCAAGGAAGTGGAGAACTCTATATGTGTAGATCAACTTTGGAATAAATTAAGGAAGATAATCCTAAAAGCAATGTGCCTGTACATTCGAAAGTTTAGGAAGACCCAGATTAAGACACAAAACAAGCAAGAGAAGCAGAACAGAACATCTAAGGCCACAACAATTGGACTTTGTCAACTAAAAAAGCTATTAACTGAAGTAACGAGCAGCAAAGTAGATAATGAAACTAAGACAAAGATCCAGAGTCTCGCAAGAAATGTTGGTATCAAACTCCCAGATGAACTGAAAATCCAGAAAGACTTCATAGCCACCAGAATAATGTTGATGAAAGAAATAAAACAGATAAAAAATGAAGTATACAAGTGACTTTGTAATGAAAACAGGAACAAGATTAAAGAGGTCATCAACAACCACTACAACTGGTTCATGACAGATAATAAAATAATAATCGATAGTTTTCTAGAGAGAGAAAAAAGGCAAATCAAGTTAGATAAATTGATAATAAATAATGGCAAACCTTCCCTAGTCTTGGATGAAAAAAAAATCAAAGCCCAGGTATGCAGTCACTTCGAGAAGTGGACTAAGAAATCCATATTTCAGGAGATCCCACAGGAGTGGCAAGAAGAGTATAAACCAAAACAACACATTGACACAGAATGGTATAAAGGCATTACTGCAATATTTTCTGTACAGAAAATCAAAGACATCATAGCTAAAGCAAGTAAAGTGTCAGCTTCTGGACCCTCACGGATTCCATATGTAATGCTACAATATCTGGACCCAAAAATAATTGAGAAAGTCAAAAAGATATTTAACAAAATTCTGCAAAAAGAAATTCTACCATGGGAATGGAAGGAAGGAACGATATACCCGATTCCAAAGACATATGACTGGGGAAATAATCTAACCAAGATCAGACTGATCACATTATTAGAGTCCATAAGGAAAATATTTACCAAAGAAATCGTAAACAGATTGGCTGGCATACTTACTAAACACAGAATATTATAAGAATATAATTGAACAGCTTTGCCAAGAACTAGCACTATTGAACCTATTTTTAAAATTAATGTTGTTATTGAGAATGCAAAAGAAAATAGCAAGGAGTTGTGGATCCTATTTCAAGACATAAGTAAAGCATATGACAATATAGACTTAGATACTCTAACTAAAGCCATGAGAAGAATTAAACTGTCTGTGAAACTCATTAATATCATCATACAAGGACTCAGAGATAGAAAAAACACAGTAATCACCAGGGTGGAAACCATGGAACCATATAAGGTCAGGAATGGAATAGATCAAGGAGATACAATATTCCTACTTCTCTGGCAAATTTATTATGATCCACTTATACAGAGGATCAGTGAGCTGCGCAGATACAAAAGTACAGTCAAAACATATGTGATAGAATAACTGAAAACAATCACCAGCTATACAAACACATCAGTCATAGCATACTGTATATGAATGACACAGCATGGATTGTTGGAAACTGGAAACAGTTGAAGGATATTATCAATGTCACCAATTCATTCTATGCATTTGCACAGGTCAAAGTGAATCCGAACAAATCTGAATTAATTATAATTAATAACAAAGAAGAGAGAGATTAACTTTAGACAAACTACTATTCAAGCAGCCAAATGTGTGATATGATACCTGAAAATATGATTCGATTATGATGAAAAGAAGAAACACCAAACAAATCTTATTAATCAAATAGTAACAACTCTCACTAACCAGCTACTTTGGAAGAAAATCTCTGACAAGCAAGTCCAGTACTTTATCAACCACGTAATCCTGCCCAAGGTAGAATACCTCACTCAAGATCTGTGGCTAATAGAAGGAAAAGTAGATCTTGTTAATCGAAAATTGTGGAAAATCATCAAACACAAAACTGGTTTTACCATGTCAGCCCCGAACTCAGTTTTCTATAGTTACCTGGGATATAATATTTTTGCATTCAGAGCTTGCATGCTCCAAAAACATTTGACAATAGTCGAGAACCTGTATCAAGTAACTAGCCATGCAAGAAGACTTTGTAATGAAAGAATAATAAACCTACAATGACTGTCTTGATTAGAGACAAGCATTTTTGAAAAATGCTCAAAGATATGCTCAATAGGAGTGAACTTTTTACAGGATGTGCTGATCAATGCACAGAAGCAGGGTTTTTCCTTCAAGAACTCGAGGCAACCAAGGAGTGCAGTGAGTAAAGAATTAATATTAATCAAAACAGTAATGGATCCAAAGTGGTTTGAGAAGTATAGGAACAAGCTTCAAACAAGTAATCTCAATAGGGTGAACAATTCATCAACTATAACAAAACTAAAATCATAAGCTGGGTACAAGTATGTTATACAAACCAACAGAGTGCATAGGGAACACAACCATATTTCTATGAGAACATTACCAACAAGATCACCATAGAAATAGTAAACTCAAATTTCTCGACAAAATTAATCAATCTCCATCCAGGGACCAATTCCTTTCACAATATGACCTGGGCTGAAAGGATAAGCAGCAAATCACTAAAGACAAACAAGACCCCATGGATAGTAACAGAGAGAAACACAACAAATAGGGAACTCCTAATAGGGAAACTAAGAAAAAAAGATAACAGCACCACCACAGTCAAATATCATGTCTTGAAAATAAACAGCTCTACCCTGAAGCCATGCCTGGATTGTGAAATTAATCAAAACCTAGGAAAGAATATCTGCATTGTAGAAATATCAAGTAAAGATACAATTGCAGTTTCTGGATGTAAACAACAAATCATAACGAATGGAAGTGCAGATAAAGGAATAAGTCTGTTAACATCACCAGACAGTATTAAGTCCAGATTGGACCAGCAGAAGTTGTGCATAGTACACGAACTACTGGATGTCTGCATTCCAGGAAATCCCATGATGCTAGTCCATAAAAGATGGATTAAGGACAAGATAACATGGAAAAAGATCCAAGAATTGTAGCAACATATGGAAGGATGGCAGAGAGTAAGAGTTACAACTGATGCCAGCTACTATAGAAACTTCCACACCACTGCTTTTCTGGTTGAAAATCTGATGACGAATGAGGCAACTACCTCTATATCCTGTAAAATACTCAAAAAAACAACAGTGAACAAGGCAGAACTGAATGCATTTGTACTTGTATTACTCTCTCTCCTCGAAGAAACAGAAGTACTATTAAATACAGATAGTCAGATAGTAGCCACTGCCTTAAACACTAGAAAGAATAAAAGCAAGATAGCTATATTAGTCACATATACCAAAGATCTAGCAAGGACAAAGAGAATTAAGATACAAGTTACAAAAATCAAAAGAGGCAGTACGCAGATCCATACTGAAGTAGATGGAGCAGTCAGAAGAGCAAGACTCAAATAGCCAACCACAAACCTGAACATTATCCCACTTAATGGAAACACATTGGAGCTCAAATACAAGGATAAAGTAATCAACTGCTCCAGCAGAGTCGCAGTGTGCAATCACACCAGAAATGAATAGAACAAAGATTGGTGTAGTCTAGAAATAAACCTATACTTCAGCCAGGATATCAATAAAGTTGACTGAAATGCTACAACCAAATTTCTGAGTTTCAGGAAAATTATAGTCAGACCAACAGACACAGAGGACCATCAACGAAGGGCTTTTAAACTTAAGTCCTGGATGCAAGAACTATTGACTATGACCAAGCTTCATAACTGAAAAGGAAATATATATAGATGCAACAGATGCATCAGATACAATATATCAATAGAAGATCAAGCACATATATATACATGTAAAGAAAACGAGTTTGATTTTGAAATATGCATGAAAGAGGTGATAACAACCTACTTGCAAAGTAGAGAGAAAAGAAGCGAATTCTGGATCTAGGAATGGATAAAAAGAATCAAACAAATAGATATCAAGCTCTGGACAAAAATAATAGCTAATAGTCTGGTTCCTGCTGATATGACAAAACTTATTAGAGAGTGGGTTAGAATTTACAAAAAGAAAACCAATCCAATCCTTATAGGATACCTGAAAGAAATACAAGAGGTGACAAAATTAATCTGAAAAAGATGATGTGAAGTCATAAATGAATGAAAAATTTCTCAGGGTATCACAAAGTCAGAAAAGAGGATATAAGGCAAATGGTTATGCAACCCTATAAAAGTTCATACAAGGAAAGTTACAAATTTTATCAACCTGGACTGGAAGAAATCTAAAGTTTTCAAATTCCTTCTCATATCAGAATTAAAGGAACATGGCACTAACTCAGCCCAGGCAAGTTAGTTTTCCGAAAGGGGGCAACAGGTTACGGAGGTTCATAGAAGATCCGAATCAGAAGATATCTTTTTCTAAAACTCCTAATATACATGCTAGTATAGTTTGTGAAGTTTAGTTAACTTTGAAATAGATAATACAATATAATATTAAAGTAAAAGTTTAATAAAGACCAACTAGAGACTGAGCTAGCTTTTTTTAAAAAATAAAATAAAATAAATAAACTACATAATAATTTTAATATTTTTTTTTACATTTTTTTATATTTTATATTTTTTTTTTTTTAACTCTCTGTCAGGCTAGTTATGTATGCTTTATTAAACATTTGTAAACTGTACATATAGTATGAATCGCTAAAGCTAAAAATGCTAACTAGCTCACTCATCTTTATAATTACTACTCTAAGTGCAACTTTGGAAGTGATTTATTGCTCCATTAGGAGTTCAGATGAAAACCCCTCCAACTCTTAATATCATTGCCTGCAGGTCATTATTGCAGATTACTCTTTAAGTTCTGACATTACTCAAAACCCAACCATCTCATTCCAAATTTAACTTCTCTTAATAAGATATATTTTAGATTTTTATCTTTTAATCTTCCTTCCTCCAATATCAAAGTTTTCCTTTCCAGTCATATAGTTTTGGTATCTGGAAGATTAAAGAATCTTTTTATCTTATTCTTCTTTCAAATTCCTTGCAATCTTTCCCATTTTATTATTTTTTTATATCTTGCATTCCAAACTTCTTCTGGAACTGGTTACAAGTCATACCTTGTAGCTTCTTAATCCATCTTCTTGCTTCTTTTTCAATTCTTTTACCATGGCATTTAAGGTCTACCATCTTAAGGATAAGTTCATGTTTTATTAACCTTGTAAAGAAACTTAGCATATCCTGACTAGTTACTGAGAACTGTTTCACTAGCCTGAAAGTTCACTTGTCTACTTTATCTATTTCTTCACTATTATCTACTATTAATCTCATATTCTTCTCTTCTGCTTCCTTTTTCCTTTTCTGTAAAAGTTTTCTGAAATTTGTCAGAACTTCTTCGAGACCTTTGTTCCATATCTTCATTATCTGTTCCTTATATGCTGGACATTCTAGCAAGTAATTAATTGTTTCTTTCTCCTGAAGATCACATGCAGTACATTTCACTTACTTGTATAGATCTGGCCTTCTTATCGTCAGTTTATTCAGTATTGGTAGCTCATCATTTATTAACTTGATCAGAAAGCTCTTTCTTTGACAATCTTTGAAAGATGTATCCTATATATGACTATTCATTCTCTCCCATACTAGATCCCATGTATGACCTTGTTATTCTTGAATTTGGTGGCTTCATTTCTTTTCTGTTTTATTTTGTAATGTCCACTGATATATTGTAGTCTTATTATTCATTTTCTTGATAAATTATCTTATGGAATCATCTAAAGTTTTGTTCTGCCACTTGATTTCTGTAAGGATTTTGTATGAGATGAGATTTTTCCATTCTATTGCTGAAAGTTTAAGAGCATCTTTGGCTAGGATATCTGCTTCATCATTATAGGGGTCTCAAGAATATGCCTTGATTTTGATAAGCTTCAGATCTAAATCTTTTTTCTTAACCAGCTCTACCATTCATGCCTATAGTAACCAGTTTTTATTCTTTAGCCATCTTTTATGTGTTTTTTTTGGATCATCTTTCTCAACTATTTTCCACTTTAAGATGCAGGCTTGACTATCTGTAGATATTTCAATTGAGCTATCTACTAGAATTACTAGGAGTATTGTGACTATTGCCATTAGTTCTGCATATGTGGATAGGGCCAACTGTCTACCCCTGTTTAAAATCTACTTTCTTTTCCTATATCATTTATTTGGGTCCATGCTGCTCCCATCTTTATATTGTCACTGCCATGATTTATTAGTAATCTATCTGAATAGAATGTTAACTTTTGTTTGGATCCTAGATTATGCTGAAATATCTCTATTAGGTGATCTTGATACATTCCTTCTTTAATATTTTCTTTAATAATTGCTTCTTTCCAACTTTCTATATTTACATAATCCATCTTGGTACCTTGGAAAGTGGACTGTTGGATTGACCCCTGCAGACTCTGTATAAATATTTGATTGCTATCTATTGTTTTCTTAATTGCTCTTTTCAAAGATATTGTGGGATATGGGATTATTAGCATCTGGGCTCTCCTAGTACTTTTTTTTGTATTAAGATATAATATCATATATATCTTTTCCATATCTTCCTTTATTATATAACTCTTTTCTTGAATAAAACCTTCTGAGCAGCCTATGCATTTGATTAGCTTTGTCTCTTGACCCTTTTTATTATTCTAACACTTGTAGTGTTCGATCTTTGCTTTTTTCTTAGGTTCTTCTTGTAGTAGCTTTCCCCATATTAGTTGATAATTGACATTCTTTTTAATTATTCATATTTTTTGTCTCTTGTCATGATTAAGGCTGACTATAGAATATATTGGCTCCCATTTTAATCAATTTATTTTTCATGTCTCTATAAGTTGATTTAAATAATCTTTGGGAAACATTTTATTTATATTTAAGAACCATTCTGAATAGAACCTTTGCCAGTTTTTTGGATGAGTTAGTGCATGCACCAATTTCTCACTTCATTTGTTTTATAGTTGATAAGCTAATCTATATACATCAACCTATTGTTTCTTAGTGATAGTATGGCTTTATTATACTCCTCAGATGAGAAATATTCTTGAATTAGACTATTTCCTTTTTCCTATTCAAAGATATTGTGCTATTTTCAACTTTGAAAAGTAATTCCCATATCTCTAGCTAACTTAATTACTGGGAATAAAAAGTTACCATTGTCTATAAGATAATCTAGTGTGTCACAAGTTAGCAGATTGAGTGATTTCCAATATTTGATTTGTGCTTGTTTGAGCCTTATGATTGTTGTGATTCCTGCTGGTTCAAGATCATTTAATCTATTGTATAATCCTGTTATCTGACTTTCTTTTTGTAGTATCCAGATACATTTCAAATTGTGGATCTTTGGATGATGTATTATGTTGTTGGAAATAGATCTGCATAATAAACTTTTGTGTTTGAAGAGCTTTCTATATGCTACTGTTAACGTGTTGCATATTTTCCAGGACAATATGCTATACTGCATTCTAAATTCTATCCTTGGTATTAATACTCTATTTAAAATATAGAGTGTTTGCTTATCCATTACCTTTTTATTTTTTAGAGCTCTAGCAATTACATAAATTTTTTTGAGCACTCTTTCCTTTAGTTCAATTGAAATCTTTTAGTTACCCATCCAAATTTCTAAAAATCTTGCTTGATCTGCTCTGTCAAGCTCTTTGATGACTTCTTTTTTAATGCCTACCTGGACTTCTTCTGGATAACAGTTAGGATTGTTAATAGTAACTAAAACTGATTTGTTACTATTGATCTGAGAGTCATAAGCCTTATAGAAGATTCTTGCTGTTTCTAAGATCTTTTCTATATTCTTCTTGAATCTTGCTATCCATGTTGTATCATTCATAAAGGCTATCATGGCATGTCTTGATTTTAACTTTTCAACCTTGTGACTGTTGAAGTCTAGATTCCAAGTAACTGATATTTTATATCCTCTATTTGTGTCATTTTGGATTTTGCATAGTAAAGGGTTATAAAAGATTCTTCATATTAATGGTGAAATGGTCTCTCCTTAATCGATTCCATCCCCTGCTTTTATAGGATTGATAAGATCATCTTCAAATATGACTTTGAATTCTCTGTTTTTGAAAAGACTTATCATGAACTTAATAAAATCTTTCGATACCTTGATTTTTTTCATCACTTTTACTAACATATCTAAACTAATAGTATAATAAGCTTTAATTGTATCTTAAAACAATATCCACAGCTCTTTTTTGTTTTCTTTCATATCTTTACAGATATTATTTAGAATTTGAATTGGTTCAGCCATACTTTCTCCTGGTAATCCTGCATAGTTAGATCCTTTTTTTATATTTTTTTATATTTATGCTTTAAAAAATATATTGTAAAATTTTAAATAATTTGAATAATTTTTTATTAATTTATAAACAAAAATATTAATTTTAAAAAATTCCAAAAAGTTTTGTTACATACTATATATATAGCTTGCAAATATTTAATAAAGCATATATAACTAGCCTGACAGAGGGCAAAAAAAAAAGAAAAAAAAAAAGGAAATAGAAACTTGATAGAATTCAATATATAATATAGTTATATATACTATACAGCTAAAAATAGTAAGTTTATCTCTCATTATTTAATATTTATTTAATATAATTTATCATATTCATTCTATTAATTCTATGACCAAACAAAAAAAAATGTTTGCAAGAAGTTTTCATATTTCTATGCTAAAAAAGTCCTAATACTCTTCTTAAATTAACTTGAAAAGAATTTCAAAAATTGTCATCACACTTCCTCTCCTTTTATAAACACTTATTTTTAAAAAAAACATAACTTTCTATAACATAAGTTATGAAATATTCTTTTTACCAATAACAAAAAAGTTCTAAAAGGAAAAAGAACTGAAGTACTTTTGTTTTTTCACTTAGCAAAGAAATATCACAAAGTTGTAGGATAATGAGAAACTCTTTAAAACACAACCATTCACTTTCTTGTTATATGTTTAGCTCTAATAATATATATTCTTGATCTTTTCTAGGAAAATTTGTCTATCCCAATTTAATTCTGAATTTTGAAATAATACAAAACTTCTTGCATAATGATCAAATAAAAGAATACATATTAGTAAAATAATGTAAACAAGCTTTTATTGATTATCTCATATGTTCTGAATGTATTTTCTCAGCTTTATAAAAACCTAGGGTTTATAAGTTATTATGTTTTGAGTGCAAGTGGATATAGGACACATTTTTATGAAAGTCATTGGCTATTATCAGAAAAAATACATCTAATTATAATAAAGATTACAAGATATTGTATCTGGTTTTTTAGAGATTTAGTCACCTATTTTTAATTATTAGATAGATCTTTCTAGCTCTATCAAATAGTTAAAAATTTGATAATAGGGTACTGGTTTCTTAATATATTTCTTGACTTGACTTTTAGTACATAGAAAATAAAGTGTATAAATAGTGGCCTTTACTATACTATTCTTAAATAATAAGAATTAAAGAAAATAATTTGTGAATTGACCTACTGATATCTATATATATGTTATTATTTTCAACTCCTTCTTATTTTTAATAAGATTGAATCCACTTTTCTTTTCTTATACTTCTCAAAAAAGTAACTTAATAACTTTTCTATAAACTTCTTTTCTTTCTACTAAGCATTAGTACCTAATTTCATCTATATTGATGTTTTGGATGCTTCTACAAGAAAGCACATATCAGCTATCCAAAATAATGACTGAAATTCTTAAATTTTCAAAGAATTTAGGTAAAGGTATTTGAAATATAACTGATATTAAATAAAAATTATTGGAGGATCTGAAATATGATCCAATTATATACTGGTATTTTTACTATTATATATAAATAAATATTAGATACTATCTAAGAAGTTTTAATAAATATTTTGAACAAAAAAAATTTTTTCTATAAAAGTCAGTATATATAGATTAATTATCCTATCTATTTATTTAATTTCAGATTTCTCTTCTCTCTCTTCCTTAAAATTTTTTTAGTACTAATGGTCTTTCATTAGTTTTTTCTTCAGAAACAACAACATACTAGCTTTTTTTTTTTTTTTAATCCACAATCATGTTGCTTTGGCATGTTTTTATTGAGATATTAAGAGATACTAAAATATTTTACAGACTTTTTCACAAAGTGACTAACTCATTATTATATATTATTAGTTAAAGGACTATACTACTTAAAAAATATGAGAAGTCTACTAATCTAGTTTGGACTAAACAAAACTAAGTCCAAACTAGATAATTTAAGTCAAATTTAGGAAACAATAGTACACTTTTCTAGTAGCTTAACATAGTGCCTCTAAGTTAATCAGAATTATTGTCAATAGTTTGTCACTGTTGATTATCCTAAAAAATGATAAATTGCTAAAGTATGGCACTAAAAAAAGGAAAAAAGAAAATATAATTCAAAGTTCTTCAAAAGGTTCTTGTTTCATTTCACAGTTTTCTCTCAAAAAGTATTTATTTGATTGGGATATTCTCTAAGCTTCATGACATTTGAGGAACTTAACTATTTCTAAAAGTTACTTCAAGAAAAATATTTGAGGAACTTATCCTTTTATTGATATATAAATTTACTTATTACTACTGAAGCCAGTACAATATTATGGAAGAGTTTGCTTAGTTGAGATAAAGAAATCTTTTCAAGAACTTTGCCTAAACAAGATAAAAGCTTGGAGACCTTAACTTTGTCCAAAAAAACCTTTTTATCACTTGAGAAACTTAATAAGAGATAGAAGTTGGATCTATTTGCCTATCCGTCACTCATTTTTCAGTATCATAATTGTTTCTTGGAGATTGAACATATGCAGTTGAAGGTAATACTTTTTTTAAAATTTTCTTTTCTATATTATCAATAATGTAATAAGACATGTAAATGTGACCAATATGAGCTTGTTTATATTTCAAAAACTGACATGTTTCATGTTAGCCAATCACCTTTGATGAAAATTTGTATTATCCAAAATTCAGGGTCAAACTGAAATAGGCAAAATTCCTTAGAAAAACATAAAAGTAGGAGCTTTAAGAGGGCCAAGACAGTCAAAAAGGAAGAAAATAAGTCTTTTTACTGCAGAAAATCTCTATAAGCCTCTCACTTCAAAGATCAAATAAGTCTTCAGGTATTTCATAGTTAGTTCTTATTCCTTTGAAAACTTTCTTACCATTAGTATTAAAGGTATTACTTGACTTTTCTTGATTACTAGAAGTCAAGTTTTTGAGTAATGAGATTTGTAGACAATAAAGAAAGAATAGTAATAACTCTTGAAGTAATATTTCAAGTTATTTTAAAGAAAGTATTAAGACTTTATTAGCAAAGAAGTATAAAAACTTTTTGCAAACATCTTTTTTGTATATAGTTAGAGGATCAGTGAAAAGAATTTACAATAACATACTAGTTTTATAGATTAAAAATTATATTTTTAATATATATATATATATTTTTTAAGGCTAACTCATTTCTGTGCCAGTTTTGAAGCTTTATTAAAGTTAAGATGAGTCCTAGAAACAACTAGAATGAGTAATTACTCATACTGTTTAAGAATTTACAGATCAATAAATAGTACAAGGAGTATCTATTTACATTTTATCCAACTAGAATAGAATAATTATGTGACTGTCTAATGTAAGACTATTCTTAATTTTAACTAAACCAAGGATAGAAAGAGTCTTAATATATTCAATCTAATGAAGTGATCCCACCATATTATCTTGAATACTCAGAAATAGCATTTCCTAAGACTATAGAACTTTGTTGCTATCCTCTTATTATAGAGAAGTTAACATGTCAGCAACTCACTTAAGATATCCATATTACTGATATTAGTAATTTCTTATATAGAATTTTATTGGCTTCATTAGTACTTCAAAATTTTTTCCTTTTTTTGGAGGGCTTGTATTATTTCTGGTACTGTCTTGTTACTTAATTAAAGTACAGTCTTATGTGAAGAATATTAATTCCTCAATTAGTAGTCTTGAGTATTGAAACCTGTTTTGTATCTTTTTTGTATTACACTGGACTAAATATTTGATTTGTTATAAGCATATCTAGTTATCTTTATATGTGATCAGGTTATTCTTCTTCTATTTAAGTGAATAATCAGTTTTGTGTTTTCAGGACCTTGTACTGCTTATTGAGTCATATTTGTGAAACCTTGTATTGTATCTTGTCTTGCTATAGTTACAATAAATAGATGGGATCCTTTTTTTTATTTCCTATTAGGGCACCTAGAACTGCTTATGTATGGAGAACTCATATCACTTATGTTAACCTTATATAGAACCTTGTATATTGATAGTTGTTCTTACTATATATATAATAAGTGAACATATTCTTCTTATTGTCTTATTGAAGTACTTGATTATCATTATGGGAGAAATGAGATTTTTATACCATCTATGGCTTAATTTTTCACTTGATCCTTATATAGTATTGAACTCTGGACCTTGTAATTGTAACTTGAGAGCACCATTACTATACTATGGATCCACAGGTCTAATTATATTTTTAATATATACTTTCTATTACAGTTCTATTATATACAGTAATATTTTAATTGATAATTGAAAGCATAATCACTCTTTACGCTGATCTTCTGATCACACACAAAAAAGATGTTTGCAAGAAATTTTATATTTCTTGACTAATAAAGTCTTATAACTTTTCTTAAATCAACTTGAAGGAACCTTTCAAGAGTCATCCTTACCTTACTCTTTTCTTTTGTAAACAATCTTCTTCAAAAAAAAATATGACTTTCAATGACAAAAGTCATGAATACACCTTTCCTACCAATAGCAAGAAAGTTTTAAAAGGAAGAAGAACTGAAGTGCTACTATCTATCAACTTGTTGGAAAAACATTATAGAGCTTATCTGATAATAAGAAACTTATCTTAAAGGCAACCATCCACTCTCTTGTTATATATTTGCTTTAAGAGTATTTTTTTTAATTTCTCTGGGAATTTTGCCTAGCTTAGTTTGACCCTGAATTTTGAGTAGCACAAAGTTTCTCAAGTAGTGATTGGTCAATAGAAAACATATCAGTAAAGAAATGTAAACAAGGCTCCATTGGTTATCTCACATGTCTGAATGCATTTCTTCAGTACCTATAAAAACTGGAAGTCTACTATAAATCATTTGTTTATGGTGTAGTGGATACAGAACATGAATACCTATGATACCATTAGCTATATAGAAAAAACAGTGCTGGATTAAGGCATATTGGATAGAAAACATCAGCTTCACACTTTTTCTCTTCTACTTTAGTGAACTCAAGTTAAAAGAGAATGATCTTATAGAATAGGATTCTTTTAGGAGAGTTTTGGATACCTATTATCTCTTCTTTTAAAACATATCTGTCACCCTTTTAAACAACAAAGTACCTCTCCATAAATAGTACCAGTCAACCCTTTTTTTATAAAATTTTGATTAAGCGCTAGTGGAGATTAAGGCTTCACATGAGAGATTCTCAATATTAGTGATAATGAATACTTTAGATGAATCCTTAACATATTAGCTCTCTCTTTAGGGATAGCAATAAGCCATCCAGTGGATCAAGACCTATGTTGTGCTCCTAGGAAGTACCTAAGTATAGAATAAAAAAGTAATATAGTTTGTGTATCATTCTTCTTATTATTTTTTGCATTTTGTTGTTATGAGTAATTAATCTATACTAAACAGTTATATAATTATCATATTCTAGTTGGGTGAAACTTAAATAGTTAGCTCCTTATATTATTCATTAATTTATAAATCCTTAGATAGTACAAATAATTATTTATCCCGGTTGTTTCTAGATTTTTTATTTACTTTAATAAAATATATAGTGCATGGGTGCAAGAATAAGGTAGTTCTTAAAAAAAAATTGATAATTGGAAGATATTATTAATAATAATAGGATTAATTTGAATATTAAAGAAATAACAAAATAAGACAGAATAAAATTTTAAAATATTATAATAAAATAAATAAAATTTATATACTAGCAGTTGTTTTAGATCTATAATTTAAAATAAAATACTTTATCAAAAATAGTTGAAATATTTAATTGAAAAGATAAAAAAAAAATAAATATATTTATTGTATTTATAATTATTTATAATATAATTATTAATATTAAATATTTTTTAATTTTTAGTATTGATCATATATTTTAAAAGTATAGAGAATTAAATTCAAGAAGCATAGAAGTTTTTAATATAAGAAAAATATATAGTATAGTTAGAACAAAATTATTTAAAATGAATTATAGCTATATTTTTTATTTTCTCAAATAACAAAAGAAACAGATATTTTGGAATAGTAAAAAATAAATGAACAGCTATTTTGAAATTTGACATACAGTTGTTTCTAAAAGTTTGAGTCCACTTACTATGTTTTTATTATAAATTTCAACTTTACCAATTTTTAAATCCTTAATTATGCTACCAAAAATTATAAAATTTATATATATTATAT